>JAPYZO010001418.1:0-19482 GCA_030522905.1 Torymus flavipes
TAGTTTGTATAAATTTTCGTACGTCTACATTCTCATCGTTTTCCGCTTCTTTACCCATTACTCACTTGAGCGCATCACTGTTGAAAATCACTACGGGATCGAGCGTGATACTAAGAAACTTCTCGCTGACGACCGCGACGGGCTTCTTCGTGTTGACATTCAGCACCATATCCTCCGTGGCCGATGATTTTGCTACCAAGCAAACCACCGCCAGAAAGACGATTCCGACGCCTCCGGCCATCTTTCCTACTTCTCTCATATCGGTACTATCTACGATTACTATCTACTTCCTTAACTTAAGTACAAAAAAGACACAATCACATAATAAAAAAAAACGCGTATAAAAAAAAAGGATTTGGTGCCGCGGAAAATTGGTCCGCTCTCGCGCGATGTCCGCTCGATAACTGCGAGCGATCAGACGGCGCGAGTAGGCGCGAGCTGAGCGATGAGGAAAAATGCGTTCGTCGAAATTTGGCGATTGTTTGCACCTCGCGATTTGGAAATTAACATTCCGCGTAATTGCATAAGCTGGTGGGTGGACAGCAGGTGTGCGGAGTGCATTATCTGGGTCGCGAGCGTTCTGCCGAGCCAGCGGATAATTGAGAAGCGCGAGGCGCGTTTGTCTGTTTGAGACGATGGTAATTGGAGACTATTTAAATGGAACGTTTAATACATATGTACAAATGATGTGCAGGATGGATCAGAGTTGGATTAATTATTAAATGCCTTTGAAAGACTAGTGAAGCGGGAAAATTATTCTTTATATTGAAAAGTAATGTGAATTTATTTTTGTCGATTGAAACGAAATTATTATATTTAAAGCGAACGAGAGAATCATATTTTTGATGATTGATAAAATTAATATACTGAATTATTGAACTAAAAAATTGAATTATTATTATTTTCAATCTCGATGTATCAAAGCAGTTTATTCCTTGAATAAATAATTTAATGTACTTACCATTGTACGCAATCAGTGATTAAAAAATACTTCAAACAAAATCTTTACTCGGAAAATGATAAAAACTGCAATAGCATTTTTCTTTTGAAATAATAAAATCCAGTGTAACTAAATAAATTAAAAACGTACTTAAAACTTTTTTCGTCGTTTTTCTTTGCTAAGCAAAATAAAACTTTATATATAAAATCATTTTAGCAATCTTATTTTGTATCGCTTAATGTATAAATTACAGAAATTCAGTTAAAATGAAAATATAACACAGTAGTGGAATCAAAGGATGAAAAACAATAAAAGCCACACATTTCAAATTTTTTTTGGTAACATGATTGATTTTTTATTACTTTTTTTTTCAGTGGTTAGAACTAAATAACATAAACGCATTTTTTGTTAATTCACTTTTGTTTATTATAAGTAATATTATTATTTTGCATTATTATTCATTAGTAATATTACTATAGTTATAGTAATAAGAGCTATAACGGTGAGGCGCGCCCCCGAATCTGTAATATTTTTGTTTTTCGTGTTTTCTTTCTTCCTTTATTTTGCATGCTCTCTTTCTCTCTCGCTGCGCCTTGGCTTCGTTACTTTGCGGAGCTCAAAAGAACGAAAATCCTTTTCTCTCGGGCTGTTCTCTCCTTCATACGCAACGAAGAACGAAGGCGAAAAATAAAAAGAGAGAGGCGATGGTTCGATGTTTACACTGCGTAACATCCCTCTGTGAAAAGGAAGAGAAGCTCTTTAGATCATCTCTTTCTCGGCACTCACTCTCCTTTCCTGTGCCGCGCATACAAAATCATCCGGAGTCTCTCTGTTATCGTCTGAACAACATTTTATACTTTATATTAGGGCCATGCGATGGACTACCTTCATCCGCATGAAAGCCATTTCAAAATTAACTTTTATTTTTAGTCTTTGAGAAAGAAAGTATACTGTATATAAAGATCGAAATTGATAACTGATCAATTTTGCTCAGTCGATAACAGTCGTAGCTCATATAACCTCTCTACCTTTTTCCCACTATCAGTATATACTGTTGAAAGGCAAAAGATAAAGGAACGAAAGCAAGGTCATGTACACAAGTAAACTGCGAAAGTGAAAAAATGCGATGCGAAAGTCGAAGAATTTTCGGCCCAGGGGCGTGTCGCGTCCTACATTTGTTGCGACCCATAGACCGTCCGAGCTCTACATGCACAGGGCTACAAACACTAGAAAATGAAAGTCCTCGAGTGTGTATCCCCTGAGTGTTTGTCCTTTTCGCTTTTGTGTTTGTTCCGAGTTTATTTTCGAACTCGCACCCCCTGAACAAAGTCGGGTTTGAACTTTGGACAAGCGTGCGAGTATATCTGTGTCAAGTAGGTATTTGTGTCTGTGTGAATCGCTTAATTTCTAGATATACTTCACTTTTCTTTATAGGTATCAATATATATAATATATATAATATTTTATATATATCTAACAACAATATATAATATTATCATCATTAGCATCGTCACTTCTTTTTTTTTTTCTTAAGTTTTACATAATATATAAGGTTCAACAACAAATTCGATCGCTTTTTCCCTATTCACTCTCTCACTGTCTCATGCGCTCTCTTTCTCGTTCGCTCTATAGCTCTTCTGCATTTTATAATGTTCACTTATTCTCAATCCTCTTTCACTCGCTCGCTCTTTATACACATGGTGTTGCTCTTTTGCGTCAGTTATTGGGTTTTTACTTTTCTACTTATTTCACACGCTAATCTATACGAATTTACTCTCGCCACTACAAGCTTTTTTTACTAACTCTTTTTCACTCTTTTAAAAAGATTCGATTATTTACCGACTGAGTGTTAATCGTCCTCGTAGCAAACAATATATACATTGGTTTACAATTTTGTGTATTCTGTATTATATTCTTTACGTACTAAATTATAATAAAAATAAAAATTTTGTATAACACGTAGAGATTGGAGAAAGTGTTAAAAATAAATACCTCCAGTCGGTAATAAATCGACACTTTTGGTTCGGGAAAAAGGATTTAAGGATATTTTATACTAGCATCGGGTACCGTTGCTCTACGGTCACCCGTCTGCCTTAATCCTGAGCAAATTTCATGCGATTTTCGGACTTATACACGTTACATATGCGCGATCGCGTTCCTTCCACCTTATTATACTCTGTTATTTGTTTTTGTGTTTTTTCAGTTTTTGTCTCGTGCTTTTCTTTAGTTTAACGCGAAAAATAATTCGAAAAACAATCGTATATTTGGTTGTTATGATTTTTGTAGTTTTTCTTCGAAAACGTTCTTGCTTCTCGTTTTGGTGTCAGCGTTCGTTCGTATCTACCAGGCTTAAACTTTATGTGTATGCATTTTTTGTATCCTTTGTGCTTTGTGTTAGTCAATGTTAAGGGTCAACTTGAGTATTTTTTAAATTTACTTTTGCTTGGGTAAGAAGGCTTATGTTGTGTTTTTTTTTAATTAATAGGCATCAACAATATTGCTTCTTGGTTAACGTGTTTTCAAGAAAACCGACTGTGATGGTTTCAGATTAATTTTGTGGCAAGATTTTTAATAAAACTTTACCTGACAGAAAAAAAAACTAATAGAAAATGGTTATATTCTAACAGGATTTGAGAAACAATAACTAAGACAATTTTTTACTTTCAGGATTACTATGTTTGGAGATGATATTCCACCGAATGAAATGAATCTCTTTGATCTGTACGAAGTAAGAAAACCAAGGCTCATTGCGATAATCGTCTTTTTAAAAATCGCACGAGTCTGCTCATAGTATGTCGCGTCACTCAGTTAAGTTTCTTTTGCTCCTTATTTTTTTTTTTCATCCGAAAAGTCTTGAGTACCTAAAAATGGCAGTCGAAAAAGCAGAATAATGAAAATTTCTATCCGATAAGAATTTAGCGATTTTCACTTCCTTTTCGGTCGGAAACCATCAATTGTTATTTAATTACATTGTTATCAGACATAATTCTACTTTCTCATATGTAGAAAGATCTAAAATAATATTTATTTTCTACTGCTGTTCGATCGAATTTTTGAGGCAGTTTTTTAAATTTCTAGTATACCTTTGAAATACATTTTTTAAATATTTTTCTCTTAATTTCTCAAGGAAAAAGAATTTTACAGACTGATAATTTGTAAAATCGTTTCAACGTATTTAAATCGTATATCAAATATAATTAGTTTATCATAAATATATACAGTAGAGTTAAACCTGTGTACATTCAATTAAAATTATCAGTTTCATATGGCAAGTGTTTTAGTTCTTACAAAAATTACTTTTAGTATTATATGATTAATGTTTCATTTTTTTTGAAAAATATTTTAAGTGTAGGAATATATAATTCACCTAAAACATTTTTTTACTTAAATATTAAATGAAATGTTGTCGAATAGATATGAATTCGTGAATTAATATTGAAAAATCAGTCTGTAAAAGGATAATGTTCATGAAGATTGATTTATTGAAAACATGTGCATCCATCAGCAACACATAACTTTTTCGTGAACCTTCAAAATTTCGCAAGAACAGCAGCATGGAGCTTAGTTACAGCGTGAATGTATCACGTCTTCGCACTTAATCGCTACCTTGTTATACCGTACTACACATAAGTATATTTTCTTCTTGATTTAGTACATATCCTACGCATATATTTTCCTTTAATTAATATTAAGAACGCAATCGCCGCATCGTCGCTCAAGTCGTCAATCATCGTAATTATATACCATTTTTCATATTTCTTCTCATTTTTATTACTTTTATTATGCGTTGTGTCGTTGTCTCAGAATAGTCTAAATTTTCCGTTCCCATAAACCTGTGGCCCGTGTAATCGTGAAAATTGCGAGATTTTCTTTTCATATCTAGCACCAGAGTACAAATTTCATTTAATTAGAACACATGGTTTCTTTGAAAAAAAAAGTGAAATTAGAACGCTACTTCACAGAATTTTTGTACTTTCGGGATTTAGTATGCCAAAAATAAAGTAAAAGAATTTTATAATACAGTTATTTTCATCGTTATAAAGTGAAGTTTCAATCAGATGCTTTACTTCTTTGTCCTTACCATGCGTTCGATATCGGCGAGAAGAAAGATCTTCCATTCACACACATTTTCCATTTGATTTTCGCTCTTTCAATCACACACTGAGAATTGTACCCTTTCTTCATTATCATTCAATATTTTTCCTTTCTCTACAAACGCTGTTTCTTTCCTACTAGTTCACTTTGAGTGCACGGAGATTAAGACAAAAATAAAATTAAGATTACTTTTGATACAAATATTTGAACAAAGTTAATTTATTGGATACTTTTTAAGTCATCTAATGAAAACGCCTCTCAATTCATGCAATTTATAAAAATTCTTTAAGTATATTACACAAATTTTCAATTAATATTTTTTTTTTAGTTTAATAGTTTAGTTGAAGATCATTAGTAGGACTATTTTAAAATCTTAAAACGTACATGAATGGTGGTTACAAATTTAATAATCAATTTTTACTTATTATTCATTTAATTTTAGTATGTTTATTTTATTTGTTCTTTACAAATTTTAAATAACAATATCTTGCTTACGAAAGAAAAAATTATAATTTCCATGTAAATAATCAATTCAATCAGTAACAATTAACGATCCAACAGTTTTTCTCTCGAAGCAGCAAACACTTTTTTCAAAAGCCTCTACTTCTACATTATTTTAATGAGGTTATATCATCCGTTTATTAATTATTAATCTACGTTTAAGGTTCGTTACAAGATTCGTTAAATACATTGTTAAGTTCTAAAGTAGCTGCCATTCGCGAAATCAAAATCTTCATCTTTAAAAATCAGTTTCATTCAATATTGCAACGTTTGAAAATAATTCAACTACTTTCATGATGATTTATCAAGTGTGTAGAAAAGATATTTTTTTTTGATCGATCATATAACTGTTTCTTTTATAAAGTGAAATGATAGTTTCATACGCAGCGAACAGCAGTTTATTACTTATTCTCCTTTGGATACTTCACTTTTTTTCGTAATTAATACCTACTTTAATACGCGAAACACGAATTTCAAGCTCACGCTAAATGCACGAGCTTGTTTTCTTTACATATTTTCTTTTTTTATAAGCGCTTTGTATCACGTGCCACGTGTGTAGGGTGGCGAGGGTCGCGATTCTCATAAATTTTTTTTTCTCATCAATTTGTCTCGCACAGAAACACAAAATGAACGAAAAATAGCTTTTTATCTTCTCATCGATTCTCACGTTCACATCTTTTCTCATCTTGCGCAAAGTAAGATATACACTGTTTAAGCGTATACGCAGTCGCGTCGCAGTCGAAAGCAATGAGAGATTTTACGAGGGAGGTTTTATTTTCGTTTGAATTTTCGTTTCTTGTTTATGTTTGTTGCGCGAAGGAACGTCACGTACTTTTCTCACGAGATCGAAAGACGTGGTAGATAAGGCTTATCCAAAATTTTCAGAAACTTTAATGTTTGCTTAAGCAAATGGCGAAGGTTAAGTTGGATTTCAAAATTTTTAAACGTGACAATTAAAATTTGAGAGTTGTACGCAACAAAATAAACTTTCATTCGAAGTTTAGAAAGAAGAATTTTTAAAATTTTGAAATCCATAAGCATTAGACAGGACGTGGATGGGGTTAAAACGATTTCACTTATATACTGAGACTTTGTTAATGTACCGGATTTCCTTGCATTTTTCTTCCACTTTATCATTTTTCCTTCCTCTTTTGTATACGTGTTCGTATAAATCCTTATTTTACTTTGTTGAGTGTGTTATGTGAGAGAGTCAAGTTGCCCCAGAAGAATGTCGATTCAATACGATTTAAGTATAAGAATATGGAGAAACAACAACAACAAGAACAACAACGACACACACACACGACACTGACCAGCGTAGTGAACAACAATAGCGGCGACATCGCATTTTTTTCATCAGCTTTTTTTTGGCTTTGCATTAGGTTTTGCACACCACAGATGCGCACGGCCCCTCATGTACAACGTAAAAAAAATAGAGAAAACAAAGACGTGGAGAACTGGAAAAGAGAGTAAAGGTGATTCAAAGTATCAGGAACAAAAATTAGAAAAACGAAAATTTAAATATATAATAATAATAATAATAAAAAAGAGAGAAAAACAGGACATGCAAAGTATGTATTGACAATAGATAGACGCGTCAACGATTTTTTTTCTTCTTTCTTTACTTGTTTTTTCCTTTTTATTATTTACAACATCGATAAATTATGTATATTTATAGATACAGACGAATGTCACT
This sequence comes from Torymus flavipes, assembly GCA_030522905.1. Classification (NCBI taxonomy): domain Eukaryota; kingdom Metazoa; phylum Arthropoda; class Insecta; order Hymenoptera; family Torymidae; genus Torymus; species Torymus flavipes. Next base: position 7,233 of record JAPYZO010001418.1, read on the forward strand.
GCTACGAGTTTGTCTCGCTAGAGAGTTGCGAGGAAATAGAGAAGAGACCTCGCGGACCGTAATCCAGATGAATTATATATGTTTTTTCGCGTCTTGTATTGCTTGAGTCGTTCTTATCTTTCACGCGAGCGATATTTATTTATACGAAAGAAGTTTTTCACAGATTCGCGTGTCGTCATCAAAGTTTTGTTTCTGGCGAAAAAGTGCACGCGCGCGTTCGCGAAGAGAGAAAGTTCCACGGGTGATGTGGCGTCGGTGATGGCAAATATATTGTTCGTGGTGATGATTCATCTGGATTCGTCCTTCGACATCGAGCGTACAATTAAATTGGCTAAGTTCACACGGTTTCAGCTATAAGAGAAATATAGTTTACATGCATGTAGAAACATCGAAGGCGCGAGTAAAGAGAGATCGGAAGTTTTCAATTGCATTTTTTTTGTTCTCTGCACAGCGTATACACAAAAGACATTCAAAGAGAGTTTTTTTCAGCGTTTTTCAGTTTCTTCTGTTCAAACCATTAAATTTGTCTTGTAATTGCGTTGGGTTTGTGTGGTCATATGTTCTGCTTGGCTGAATCGTGTGTTTTCCTGTTGGCGTGTAATCGTGTTGCGTGTGTAGAATAGTATTTGGTGGGGGGAAACGAAAAGGGAAAACAAGAGTCTGTGTATATATGCGTGTTGACTTGTTTCGATTATACTTTTGTTCATTTTTGAAGTACTATTATAATTATATTTCATATATTATAAGTTTTGAATTTCCGTCTCTTCTTATGCAATTTCTCTTTTCTTGAATAATTAGTTGTTTTTTTCATCAATAATTGAACGTTAATTGTTTAATAGGCGTCTTTTTTCTATACGACGATATACTTTTTTTCGTTAATGCGGTTCATGGGATATAGATTTCTCTTCATCATCTTCTTTGTTTCATACAACGGTCCGTTTTTTTCTATATATGTAAATTTACAATCTCGGCATATTTGTTTTTCCTTTTAATAATAAATATAATAGGAGTAATTGACTTCAAGTATATTGTTTGTATTTTTTCTGTTGAATATATAGTATATATATAGTTTTTCTCTCGTATTTATTACTTTTTTTGTTCTTTTCGTAATTCCGGCAGAATATCATTTTGGACAGAGGAGATCGAGCGGAGAATCGGCGCCCCTAATGGTTTTCCACTTAATGATAGAGAAAATAATTGCGTCAATGGTAATAATCGCTAACGATGACCCGCGCGCTAGATGACTGACCGTAATTGCCTAGAATACATATGTAGTAATTGAACGAATCCGCCATCAATTATCATCTTCTAACTGATTCTCATTATAAAGTACCACTGTGTGGTCACGCGGATCAAATAGGATGCCAATGAAAATACTAAATCAATTATATAACGCACACTGAAATTCTAACGATTTTCGATGAAATAAAAATTTTGAGGTTAGAATCACATTTTAACCTCGGAATACAAAATAGACTGTAGAACCAGAAGCACCGATTTTCCATTCGAGCAAAGATGTGTGTATGTGTATATATATATAATATATATTTTCTTTTATGTCCCTGAAGTAAGGAGAACAAGATTTTTAGGAGAGATGCTCGACAAAGGTACATACGTTCAAAGCGTCTTCATCTATAGAAACACCTTACCATAGAAAAATTGATCATATAGAGAGAAAGAGCGCAACCCGGCGTTTCCGGCCTCTCGCAAGTTATCCGCAAGCCTCTTCTTCATCCACAATCCGTTTGCCCTTTACGTGTTCGCAAGTCTCTTGATTCGCATCGACCATCCCCGACGCTTTATCGTTTATTTCTTTCTTTAAAACGTTTTCTAATTTTAGTCATCGAGCCTCCCCGTCTACATTTTTTTACGGTTTCTCGCGCGTTAATCGTCAAACTGCCACGTAGCAAAATATAGGCGATTTCTGTATTTGTTTTTCTTAAATTCATCTTAGTCATATTCGCTTTGCATCTGCTTACTTTCGCGTGTGATTTGGTACCATGAGGAAATTTTTCTGGCCCCCCTCACCACGACTTTTTTTAGGCTTTCCTCTATTGTAACGAAATTTGTTCAAAGTTTTAATCGATATACTTAACGAAGATAGTTATAACGCAAAGAGTTCTAAATCGTAATTCGAAATTTCGTTACAGCGTAACATTTAAGCCGCACACACATTGGTGACGATGTTTGTTACGCTGTGACGTTACTACGTCACTTATCAACAAAAATAATCGTTCCGCGGCAAATTTTATCCGTCATAATTGCAACATGGTTACAAAAATATTCATCTTGTCGCGTAAAAGGGGCCAACGATCCTTATTAATTACTGATATGCTATCCGTTACCCTTCCAAGTTCGCTTTTCGCTTAATAGTTCTCTGCTTATATCTGCAATGACCTATGTCTCGTTACGCTAGGCTACCTACTTTGGTTTCTGGTTCTCACTCTACTTGTGTGTTGTTCTAGTATTTTTTGTTTTTTGTTTCGTTGATCGGATAACTTTCGAGATCCTCTCCGACCGAGCTTCCGACGACGAGTAAAGCTGCAGCAGCCCGATGTCAGGAGGCGTCATCGAGCCCTTTTCATCGAAAAATTGACAGTCGTAATAAGCACAATTAACAGGCATGCAACATCGAGACACGAGAGAGACAGACTATTTCTTGTTTTTAGCACAGGCCCTTTAACACTTAGAATCCTTTTTTTTTTTAAAACGTTTTATGTTTGTTCTGCGTGGTTTGCTTGAGTGACGTGTATTTTATATCTCGTTTATTCATTTCTTTTATCCGTTTTGAGGGGTTTTTACTTTGTCGCTCAGAGAACGTCTTCGTCGACAACGAGAGAAGAACCCGTGGAATCGGATTCTTCAGGCGAGATTCGAAACGCGACTTTTTTTGCATATACCTATGTGTGGATGTGTAAGAGTGTAAGTACGTCGGATGTGATTCTATTATTTGTTCTTCGTATTGCGTGAGTTAGAGAGATTTTTCGCGCGAAGCTTCGCGCTCTTGTTTTACTTCCGTTCGAGAGAAAACTTTGTGCAGCTTCGCGCGGATCGCAATTCCTCGAGGAAAAAGGGCTGCTTCGAAAAGGAGTTGGAAAACGAAATCGGGTAACTTTCGGGTAAAGTTGCGTCGAAAACGCGAAAATCATCGGACGAGAAATACAGTCATGAAGAAACGTGTTAAAAGTTGATAAAGGCAAAAAAACGATAAAAAGAGCAACGAAAAAAAACTGAGGAATTATGAAGGTCCGGAGAGGTGGGAGTTAAAAACTTTCCGAGTTTGTTTTTCGCGAGCAAACAGCCGTAGAGAGAGAAAGACGGATGGAGCAGCCGGTGATTTTCCCGTCGACGTCGTCGTCGTCTCTCTTTGTCTCTCGGCTCGTATAACCGAAGAAAGGAAAATGTCGAAAGTTTCATCATCGAACGGTGGGGGATAAAGCGGGAAATTGCGATCCGGCTTCTATATACAACACTAAGAGCGTTTGTTGAATGACGACCGTGTATAGAGAGAGAATGTCGTCTATTCGTACGCAGATTTTCCAGATTACCGACGATCGATCCCTGGGAATGAGACACGCGGATTCTCGGCATTGTACGAATTTTATCTTTTTCGCGAATTCTCGTTCGAATCGAAGCACAACGGTTGGGCAAACACAGAGCACAGAATTTGGAAGTATTTATGACAAAAGAGCTCATTCCAAAGTCTCGAGATCGTCGTGCGTAAAGTGTGCAGCAGCGACATTGTTGCATTAAGAAGTGCACATTTAGTTCGCCGAAAGCGCGCGCGCAAATAGTGTTTTTTTTCAAATGAAACGCTTATTTATTGGTTGTCGATCGATCGTTATGTTTTTATCTATATTTGACATGTGACGGAATGCGTGCACACTCACATGCTTTCGTTCTCACATCGCAGCCGTGTATTATTTTATTTCATTTGTATTGAACCTTCGAAAATCCAAAATGCACATTCAAAATTTGCTTTAATAATTATTACGCGTCGACTACCATATTGTCATTGTAGCGGTCAATGTTTACACGTTTATATTTTTGTTTATCTCTTTTGTACAAATCTACCGTCGTATCGTTTTGTTTCTTATTATTCGTTTACGATTAGTCGTTTACGGCTAATGGAAGCCCCCAGCTACCGAGACTTCCGTGCGTGTTTTTATTCGTTCGCGGCGAATAAAAAAACGATTTAGAATATTTGTATGTGGTTTACATTTGTCGTTTTTTTGTCATTTTTGCATCTAGAAAACTCACTATGAGGATTTCGACGGTTAATACAAGATGTGTATGTATGTATGTGTGTGTGTGTGTGAGAAAGCTTCGTCACTGTGTTTTTTGAAATTCTTATTTTTTTTTGGTAATCTCTTAGGCGTCAAACTTAATCACTGTTTTCGATCACCGTTCGCACGTCATGTATCATTCGAATTGAATTGTAAAACTCAATAATGTCGAACTTTTAGATTTTCATCACGGTTGTTTTGTGGTTTTTTTTATTTCGCTTATCTCTCGTTTTAATCCCCGTCCTTATGAAAATCGAGATTTTCGCGCAAATGCCATGAAAGATCAACGAAGAAGAAGAATAGACTGACTCGGCTCTCGCATTATCATCATTTCGCGTGTTGAACTCTCGTTATATTATTTTATTTTCACCTTTGCGTTCTCGTACGAAGCGCTCGATGCGTCAAAGCGGAAAGATATACTGAGGTGCGTTTCACGTAGTAATTAATTTTCCTGCTTCTTTCCCCTTTTTGTTCTGCCTTATATAACGTCACACGCTCGACTGTCGCCACGGTTATCATTACGGTTTTCTTTATTCTTCGAAAATAAAAAAATAAATTTTCTCCGTGTGTGTATTTCGACCATACAAAAAACAGTATCACGCACGTGATTATTTTTATTATTTGTTCTCATCCACGGTGATTCGTTATTTATTATTTTTTTGTTCTTTTAAAACACGTGTTTCTCTCTCCCTCTCGCTCGTCTTCTCTCACGCACGCGCTCTCGTTCATTCGTTTCTCGCTTATTTTTTTCTCTCTCTCAAAGATTTGGTTTCTGTACACGCGCGAAAATACTAGGGTCGCTTTTATTTCTGTATTTAAACCGTTTTCGTTTGTTAGTTTATTTTTTTTTTGCCCGGTCGTAACACGGTACGATACTCTCGCCTCGGTAATACTGCGCGCTAATCATTCTCCTCGCTACTTACTCATCTCCGTTGTAATGAAAACGTTAGTCCCGACCGATACTCACCCACCGCAGAGATTGGTTTTTTGTTCGTTTTTTATATACTTTTTTTCTCACATAATATACGTGTATCGTTAATATTATTATTACTTTTTTTGTTGGTTTGTCCTCTTGTATCAAACGTCACACTGATCGTACAAATGTGTAAAAGCATATTACCGGTTGAATGGTGACCTGGTTTTTTATATACTCATTAAAACATAAAATCACGTGTTTCAATTTTTTTCATATTTTTTTATCATCTCTCATATATTCTACGTAATAACGGTGTGTATATTTATATCAAACTGCCAGAAAACTTGTTGCTAAGCTAACGATGTTAACATCATCATATCATCGTCGTTGGCGCCTCGCAATTGTTTCGTATTCGTTCGCTCTCCCCTAGCCTCTCCTTGCTATTATGCTGCTGCTCTCCATCCTCGATCTTGCTATACAACACATATATTTGGCGCAGAATCGCACGTGTACGACACGCACACAGTCTCACGCAAACAAACTCGCACTGCACTCATGTGTGTCTGTGTGTATATATATAATACGTGTGTAATATACGCGAAAACTTTTTTTTTATACTTGTTATTTCATTTTTTTTTTGTTTATCTCATGTCCTCTCGATAATACAGTAATAACCTCTACGTGTGTCACTTTTATACGTGTAACATGTGTCCTCCTCTCTTCCGTCTCTGAATGTGTGTACGTGTCTGCGTGTGTGTATGTTTATGTCTGCTTCTTCATATTTTTATATCATATATACCGTAGTTTAAAAGTATATTATATATAAGGCATGCGTCACCTGCCGGCAGTTGGTGCTCTTTTGGAGAACCATCTCGCCCGCGCGCTCCGTCCCGCACGTGTACGTCATTCTGCCTCGACGCGAGCGACACGTTTCCCACGCGCGCGCATCGAATCGATCGTACCTCACGAGGGCCGACTTAACATCGAACTATTATTAATATATCAACTTCAACAAATGCTGCCCGCGCGAGCGATCGACTGATGCGCGTCACGCGTCACGCGTTTATGTAACACACACGCCGGCATCACAGCCCGACTGACACGCTCGGCGCGCGGGAAGCGCGGCTTTTTTGTTTATTTATGTACTTTTTCAAACCTCGAGGAGTGTTTTTTGCTCTCCACGCTCTCTCCAGTTGTGATCCGATCGGCCCTATATACTGTTCCGTCATCCACGTTCGCGTGATCTTGCGCCACCGTACAAAAATTGCGTTACGAAAGTGTTTGTGAGTGTTCCGTTCTTTCATTTTTTTTTGTAAATCTTTTAATAACATTGCGCGTGAGTGCGTCTCTGTGAGCGATGTGCATTTTTTTTCACGTCTAATAACTGTGTATAGAAATCGTCCGCTCGAAATCGAGCTGTTTTTTTATTTGTCAATTATCGTCGCGTCGCGAGACGAAAGAAAAACTCCGAAGGATCTTATTTGTAATAATCGTAGGTTGACTATAGGTAACGACTATAATACGCGCTCATACTCGGAGTAGGCCGCTACCGCGCCGTTCTCATCGCTTTTTTTTCTCTTTCTCTCCCTCTCTGGTGCAACAATTAACATCGAGAACGAGTGTCAACGTCACCGCGGTAGCAGCGCCCGTCACAGCGGAATGACTTTAGTTTCGCCCGTTGGTTGTACACATACTCGGCGCCGAGATGCTACCGCGCAACTCGATTACGGGATTACCGGCTTCTACCGTGGAATTACATTCTCAACGATAATATACGAAAAGGAGAGGGGGGAGGGGCTGGCTTAGTGTGTTTGTTTTACGTCTGTGTAAATATACTTGGCGCCGCGACGCTACCGTGTCCGTACTCTTTTCGCGTTTCTTCTTTTTCTTAGAAAAAAATCGAACTTGAGGCAGCACACAACAAGATCCCTCGGGGCCACCCGCTACGCGACGATAATTTAAGACTCCGCGCATTGACGCGCGTTAGCAAAAATTCAACAATAACAACAACAACGCGTGCGACGACGCTCTGTGCACGCGCTCCTCGCGTACCACTCGCGACGTGGAGGGCGCCGACGTGTGTGAGTCGCGTCGAGGTTAGCGCGCGCGACTGGACACCGTGCGGACGGATGGTCGAACAAGAACTACCGTCCACTCGCATATCTCGTGTGTTTCTCTCTTACTCTCTCTCGCTTTCTCTCTCTCTCTCTCATCCCGTGCGTGTCTCTTCGCTCTAGCTATTTTTTTTTATTACATTACATTTTTTTTGCAACTTTTTTACGTTTCGTCTAATATCCACTCGCTTTTGCACAACAACATAATAATCATCATCATCATCAGCACCCATCTCTCATCACGCTCTTAACAAATCGGCAAAACTACGGCCCTCGGTTAAGATCCAGGCGCATCACGAAAAAACGCAGACTAATTTTACAAACTCTTTATACCCCCCGCTGCGTGTTCTCGTATAACTCTCTTTCCCCTCAGCGCTACTTAATCATCGATAATAATAATAATAATAATTACAATGATAATTATAATATATAAGAATTAATAATGATCTTCATTCATTGTTATATGTCAATAAATCGCACGTCGTCCTCGTTAATGCATCGTGGAATCGTCGCATCGTTTTTTATTTTATTTTTCTTTTTGCTTTTTTCACAACTCCCCCCCTTGCTTCCCGCCTTTTTTTTATTTATCATATAATTATTTATCATTAATCAGTATTAATATTATTATTGAAACAGCCGTCGCGCGTGTGTATTTTTTTTCTGGATTCAACTAGCAACTACATAACTCCGCTACCGCTTAGTTCCGCTAATCGTAATTTTTTTTTTCACTATAAACTTAGAAGCTAGATACTTTTTTTGTTGTTTCACTTTCCACCACCGCGTGTGTGTTGCTCCTTCCTTCGTCCTCGTGTCCCTCCTATACGCTTTTTCTCTTACTCTTCTACAACCGGCGACGCGCAGAGATAATCTTCCGTCTCCAAGCGAAGCACTCTACATGACTCTTTATTACGTTTCGTTATTTCGTTTCTTTTTTTTTTTGGGTGTACGGGACTTTTTCTCGCCGTTTTCTCTCATTCTCCCCACGTCTCCGTCTCAAGCGCGCCTTTCGCTACGTGTGTTGCTCGTGTTAGTTTTGTTTTTATTTTTGCGTTATTTGTTAGTGGTGTACTTCTACGGGTGCCAGCTCGTCGTCGTCGGATCCTCCTCCTCCTCTCTCTCGCTCTCTCTTTCTCTCCTCTGTCCTCCTCGTTCTCTGCCTCTCCTCCACTCCCCTTCGGTCTCGCCTCGACGACGGATCATCATCATCATCGCGAGAGAAAGAGAGGGGAGAGAGCGTCGTCGTCGTCGCTACTCGCCCCTGTCGCCCTCTAAGCGGGTGTCTCGATGGTGGTGGTGGCGGCGGTGAAGGTGGTTGTAGTAGTGGAGGTGGTGGTGTAGGTGGCGGCGGCGGCGGTGGTGGTGACGCTGGTGGTGCACCGAGAGAACGTCTCAGGCGTCCGCCTCGGCTCGCGATGGGTGGAGGTAGGGATGATGGCTGCTCCTTGGCCGGCCGAGCCGCCAGGGTCGACTCATTGGAGGGTGCACCTGCCTTCGATTTGCGTCTTCAGCTCCTCCACCTGCGTCGTCACCGCGTTCTTGAGCTCTGTAATGGAGAATCGTCAACAATTCTGTTAGCTTGTAACATTTATATATACTATAAAATCTGGTTCAAAAGGGCCCTATTTCGGATACTGGTTGCAAAAGAACCTATCTTGGAATCCGGTTGAAAAAGGCCCTATCTCGGAATTATCCGTAAATTTGCGTGTGAAGTAAGGCCTACGTTATTAAATGGGGAAGTTACAAGTTTAAAATCAGTACCTCATTAAATTTGGATCGTACTAAATACTACACACTTTTTTGGTAGTAGAGATTTCACATCTTGCCTTTCAAAAATTACAAAACGCCTCCGCTCACATTCTTTTTAATAATCCCCTCAATCAACCGACTTTAACTTGAAATCCTAATCAATTCCAAAAAAAACTTTATTACGTCAATTAGAAATCCCCCTTAAAATCAATTACCACCGCAATCCCGATTTTTCACCGCCAATATCGGTGACCATTCCGAACGGTCTCCCATCCAATTATCCTCGCGCTCTCGCAAGTGCGCGCTCAAACGAACGCACGCACTGCGCTGCAGTTCGCTCGTCGTTCGACGCGTGCGGAACGATCGACGCACTGCACGCGATAACGAATTTTGAACGATTCCGCGCACGTCGCGAGCGAGAGAGAGAGAGAGAAAGATCGATCCTCTCGCCCACGACCCGTTAACCCATCACATCAACGATCGTCACGTCGTTTGCGTGAGCGAATGCGCGCGAGTATAGTGCTCGAGGATTGGCGCAGATTGTCATGGTAGAGTTTATCGATTCGAAGTTTGCAGTCCGATAAATGTAAGTTGAAGCTTTTGCTTTGTATTTGAAATGAGAAAGATTTAGCGGTTTTAAAACTTTTGAAATTCCAAGTAATAATAAATAATAATAATAAATTTTATTAAAAAATATTAATAAATGGACCTTTTGAAAGGCAAAAATATGAAATATCTGCGGATTGACACTACCAATAATACCATGATACGGTATCCTGAAATAAAATTCGGTCTTCGGAAATACAAAAATGAAATTCGCTTTTAAATCAATCGAAAGACTCACTCGTGAACTCATCCTCGTCCTCCGCTTCCGCCTCGGCCGCGAGCTCCTCTGGCGTCTTCTTCTTGCGCATCAGTGGGTTCGGCTCCTCCTGCGGCATCATCTCCTGCACCTCCTCCTTCTTCTTTATGTTATACTGCAAGTCAAACAGAGACGCGCCAACGTTAGAACACAAATGTCTTTTTCTCGTGTACGATCGCGTGTGTGTGTGTGTGCCCGTGTAGGTATATGGGTTTAGAGTGTGTACACATCGTCTTGCGAGTAAGTCGCGAGGAGTACACGTGTACGCGTTGTGTACACTGCACGAGAGATAGCCCGGGGGGAATCGTTTGAACTCGGAGGGATGAGCTGTGTGTGCGTGTAGTTTTATCGAGACAGGAATGTGACTTTGATAGGGACTTAGGGGTTGGCGGGGGTGGATTGACGAGGAAATCGTTTCATTAGTTCAGGTAAATGGAGATTTAACGTTTCATCGGATTAGGCTGTGTGTTTGAATTAAGAGATTCAAGTTCATAAAATCTCTCTGAAGAAGAATGTATATGACATAGTTAGGGCTCCACGAGAGAGTTAGAGAGAGAGAGAAAAAATGCAATATTTCTGTAATTATTGTCTTGCTCTTATAAATTCTTTAAAATTTCTCTTCTGTCAAGGTATTGTCAATCAATATGAAAAGTTTAAACTTTATAAGATGTTTTTTAAAGGGACCGTGTTATAAACATGTTTTGTGACATATAGGATCGAAAAACACATATATTTATAGAAAATTTTCGTATGTGGTTTCTAATATTGCGTTACTTCAATCCAAAATAAAATTTTCCAATATTCATTTTTTTGTCTCATTAATTTAAAGTATTATTTTATTTATTAATTTCCTAAAGCATCGCACTTTTAAAAAATTTTGTGTTAAAAGCCCAGCATCTCTCTATCCAACAAATAGATCGTTACCGCATCACTGTCGCATCTCCTGTATATANNNATATACCTATACGTTTTTCTCTGGCTCTCTCAGCACGTGCTCTCGAAAACTGTCGCAGCACGCATGCAAAGCGCGCCGAAGATTTAGCCGCATTGCGCGCGACTTCAACGCATCGACCTTCGTACTCGATACCTATATAGATATATACTTGTACACACGTACGCGCGTGGGTGGAAAACGCGAGTCGTAATTTCGTTGGCATTTTGAGGATTTCGAATGGCATATTCGATCTTTTTCTAAAACATACAATATATCGAAAGCAATTCGTATATATCGGCACTGAGACGACGATTTATCCGACATGTGTTGAAGATATTTTATTTCAATTTTGTACATGACAATAGACCGCATATTTCCCAATTTCTTCTTTCTTTGTTTCCAAACCACGCCTGCACTTCACTAACAAACTATAGATAGGAACCGTATTTCGCCGTTTCGACTCACCGCCACTTTTGAAAATCGATCGTCCGCGCTAATGCGATCACTATCACCATTTTCCCCCTCTAATCGGATTATCCAAAATTCACCGACACGGAGAGCGAACGTACGCGATGTGTGCCCGCGAATGGCCGCGCCGCGGTGATATCAATAATGAAGGGTATCAACGCGGCAGAGTCATTTTGCTGCAAACGCCAAAAGAAGCTAAATTAAATACCGATCGAACGATATACGTATAATATATAATTCAATTATTGTCCACTAAATTCCGTTACCAGTCGCGTCCTATTTACTTACACGCATTGCAACACGATCATCGCGTAATCAAACCGCCGCACGCGTACATACGCACCCGAATACATCCCCGTAATGCAAATAGCCCGATAGGTTTCACGATAATAATCCAGCGTAACTAACGCGCCGAGTTCTACGGTAAGTTAACCACAGCCACGTTCTCCAACTGTAGAATTAGCCCTTTCTATACGAGCGCGCATGTACGACAGTTTGATCTAAGAACGCCGGGCGATAATGTATGCCGCGCCTAATTCGAGGGACCGCTCGGCCCCGCGGCAGCGATAATGGCCGGGAACGCGCTCGTTCTAGTGATGAGTGTGGAGCACACAGAGCCTGTGTCTCTGTGTGGAGGTAGGACAATAATCCGATGCGCCGCATTGCGCTCTCTCTCTCTCTCTCTCTCTGGGCTATTGTACGGCGAGAAGACGATATACCTTGGGCCGTGCGCGCGCGGCTAGGTAAATGCGATGGCAATTTGGTAAATCAAACGAGGGCTGGCGAAGGGTATTGTGCCCGTGAGAATGAGGTGGATATATAGCTCCAAATATGAGGTAAATTTGTAGCTACCAAGTTATCTTATTTTGGTATATTAGACTTTACCTTCGCATATACGAATAACCAGAGTATACCCAGCATTCC
>JAPYZO010001419.1:0-18095 GCA_030522905.1 Torymus flavipes
TTGAGCTGTGCTACTTTTCGTCCGAGATTTTGAGCTGTGCTAGTCTTCGTCCAGCTCCACGAGCTGTCATTTTCTTCGTACCAGCCGTCGATATACACAAGGTCAGGGAAATCTATTCTGCTAGGGATACTTTATATCTACGCAAGTTTTGCAAAATCTGTAAAAAAAAAATGCGTGTGACGTCCAAGGTGAGAATAATAATCACAAAATAAAATCAAAACAAATGACACAAAATACTGAACAAACAATAGCACATAACTCAATCGTTTATTATTAGGTAATTTATTTAACGTTCATTTTTTTTATTTGGTTGATCAACTAGCAGAAGAGGTTAAACTATTATTTCACGTGCATGATTGTCTTGAATCTTGTTATTATAAGAACAAGATATATTATTTACATAACACGCCAGTTTAACTATAGTTCCGAGTGCCACATGTGACTTTCTTACTCTTTTTGCATTATATATCCATTTATGTACACTAGAAAAGCAAGCATATATACAACGCATTCTCTTCCAACTACATGACAAAAATCCACGTCTCAGCAGGTGTTGTACAAGTAGGTATACTTAATCAGTTAAGCCAGCCAATCATATACTTATAAGTAAAGAGCAAGCTAAGCTCACGAAGAAAGCTCGCGAAGCAAATATAAATGATCGCACATCTGAAGCTTCGAGGTTAGGATTCGCAAAAACTCCATAACATACACTTAACGCTTACAAAAGTGCAGCAGCCACAGCATCTTGGCTCTCTCACGCAATGACGGTCGTCTCGCGTGGCCCATTCATCGTCCCATCGTCACCGTCGCAGTGTCTCAATCGCGTCCACTGCAGGCACAACATCGACTAGGTACGTGCTACTGTGTGTACATAGGCACTATCAAATATACTGGAGTGCGCGTGGACTTACGTAACATGCGCGCGCGCGCCGGCGAACGAGTTGTCTACGTGTGGGGATGTGATGAATTGAAGTGCGAAAGGGTGTTGATACGAGTGTATAATGGGTAATTGGATTGTTTGTCGGTTGATGCGAGAGCGTTTGATTGCTGTTTGCGGTCGCGGTATATGGTATGCAGTACTTACTGTATTGAAATCGAATATATGACAAGAATTAGTAAAGATGGATTATAATTATGGTTATTGTGTTATAGTGCATAGGACTATCCTCAGTGTTTGCATTGTCCTTTGAAAAATCGTAAATAAAAATGTGTCAATGCAATATAAACGAATAGTCCATTCAGCTGAAATATTAATAGGTAGACGATTAGTGTATCATTATCACATATATTTCTAAAAGCTAAAACTTAAAAACCTGATAAACGCACGATAGGTACTAATATTGATCGACGTAAAAATGAAAACATAAACCACTTATTGACAAAGTAGCATTTTATTCATATGAAAAACTAATACAACGTTAGGACCTAAGTCCACCTGTTTTTCACAGATCCCAACATGATTATTAATAAAATTCGGCAAAAAAATAGAAATCATAATGCGAGAAAAGCGTGTGAGGATGTCTACTACTCAAACGTTTGATTACTTTCCCTTCATCCTTTTTGTCTAAAAATAATTTGATTATAGTCATATAAATTTATCTTAGGTCAACGTACAATTTCCAATGAATAATAAAATTCGTATTTAAAATAGAAATTTGACATAGTAAAAACTAGAAGCTTTGCCCAACATATGTTATTTTGTTCTAATTATCGTTGAAAAAATTAAATTTTTCCAAACAAAAACTCTATAACGCACTAACTCAATAAAAAATACAGCAAAGTATGTCTATATATATATATATATAATATGAGAATATCATTCGCGAAAAGCGAACATGAGGATGTGCATTTCTTTCCTTCGATTCCCTCCCTTTGGAACTATTCCCGTTCGCGGCGGTAAGCGCGCGCTGGTTGTTCGCATATTATGTTGAGCTCGACGTGTCCAAATTACAGGAAGACCCAGGAGTGGATATAACGTTCTTCTTCTTGCAATTGCCATCTTTGCCCTTCGCTCGTATCTTCTCCACATGATTTTTTTCAATAAAAAAATCTGTTTATCCTTACGAACAGCGTACAATGCATGGGAGGTGAGACATCTCGACGAGGCAGAATAGAATAAAGAGAAAACGAGTTGCGGAACTCTCTGATGATGCTGATGTATTCTCGAGTCCTCGATGAGTGCAGTAGGCAATGACCACGTGAAAAATATTGTCGAAGAGCTTCTCCCTCTATTCATCTCTCTTTTGAAATACAATTGATCGGAACAATTAGGTGCGCGATGGTGCAGGATAAAATGTAAAAATCTTAAGAGGTACTGATAAACATCAAGTATCGTTCCCTTTCCTTCTCGTTCTCTTTCTCTCCTGCTCTCTTTCTTTCTTTACGTGGGAATGGTTCAATTTAGACTGTTTGCCTTTTTTCTACCACAGCTCGCCGTCCTTCTCTTTAGCTGGCACTTCGATCACTCGCGGTTTGTCAATTATTCGCGCCGTGCGGTTGCCCTTCTCCACGATGCCGATGATCCAGGCCTGATAGCCCTCTTGCTTCTCAATATCCTTGCAGTATGCAGCCGCCTAAAACAAAATTAGTTTACTTTATTTATTTTTTTGTGAACATCATACATTCTTGAAGATTGTCTTTCATTTAAAAAAAAATGAATGCAGCGGATGCATTTTTGTGCGTTGGATGCATGTATATGCACTAGATGCACTATTTTTTCATTACTGCCTTTATCCCTACTGAAAAATCTCAGGTGAGATCTGGTAAGTCACTCATCTAATATGATAGATGAAAAGCCACCTGAGATCTCATGTTTAAAATTTGTAAAAATTGTAAAATTGTGTCAAATACTTCAGAATGTGTATTTTTGAGTTTTCCTGGGGGATAACACATCCTATTAGACAATTTCCAATACTCAAAAAGCTAATTTTTAATTTATGTAAGAATTTTTGCAGTATCTGCAGCAGGATGTCAGGTGAGATTTCGACATGAGATCTCACCTGAGATTTTTCGATAACATTACGACAAAATGTCTAACTCCAAGCCTGTGAATTACACACCTGTTCTCGAGGTAGACAGATTAAAAGCCCACCGCTGGTCTCGGCTGAATGTCCTTGCAGGAGCTGGAACATGTTACCGCAGGCCTTGGCCACCGCGGCCATCTTTGCGATAACCGGTAGATTGTGAATGACGAATGACACCTCGTTCTTTTGGTGCTTGGCCAGATTTTGGGCGTGCCCTAGCAGCCCAAAACCCGTAACATCCGTGGCTCCGTGTGCATTGTACTTGTGCATTAGTCGCGCCGCTATGACATGAAATATTTGTTAGAAAAAGATCTGGAGTGAATGTTCGATAAAGTTAATCACCTATTCTGTTGAGTCTAGCCATACTGTCCATTGCACGCTGATAAGCCTTGCGAACGTCGTCCTCACTAACGACGAGTTTGATGCGGTTCCAACGATCTGGCTGATCGAGCCACTGATGCGCGTTCACGGCGACTTGCGTGCCAAGAGGTTTCGTTAATACCAATACATCTCCCACAACGGCGTTATCTGGACTGCAAGCAGAATAATAACATTGATTTTTGGAAAATGTATTTGCAAGCTTAAAAAATATAAATAATAATTACACTATGTATTCATTTGGCTGACAGACTGTCGTGGCAACACCACCAATAGTGCACCAAGGATTAACAACCGTTTGTCCACCAGTAACTGTTGTGCCTGCCTCCAGTGCAGAATCCTTGAAACCCCTCATAATCAAAGGAACAACTACGTCTCTCTCTTTCTCAGTCATTTTTGTACTGACACCCAGCAGCATCAGCATGTTGTCACACTCAGTCACTCCCATGGCATAAAGATCACTGATCACATTGGCACATGCAATTTTACCTGATAAGAAGAATAAAGTTATTTATAGTTACAATTTAAAATAAAAAACTGCAAACTCTTTAATTGCAACTCACCCATCATGTATGGGTCGTCAACAAGTGGATAGAAGAAATCTGTTGTTTGCACAAGGCTAAGTCCACCATGCCTCAGTGGAGTTACAGAGGAATCCATACCAATCCCGATGCGCGGCGTAGCCATATGCATAAAATGGGCATGCTCGTGATCCTGAGCACCACCATCATCAGCCTGTAGTCCCTCAAGGAGTTTACCAAGAATCTCCTGAGGGACCTTACACCCTCATCCTTTTAAGTCGGCAAACCGCGTTAAGCGGAAGGTGGCATCCAGGTCATGAGCAACCGGATCAAAAGGTCTACGCAGCGCAAGGGCATTGGGATTACCTCCGAGCTCCAGCTGAGCAACGGTTAGAGCATCCTGTGTCACCGGTACTCCTTGAAGGTCCGACATTCTTCTTCGTTTAAACGTGATCCTTCAATTCTGATCCTTAGTAAGAAAAGTCTGGATCCAAGTTTTAGAATGAGAAAAAAGATTTATTTGATTTAAGACTTGAATCATCAGTTATTACTTTAAAAAAGGTTTACTCATCAATTTTATGTTTATATTTGAAAATATTTTCATAAAAGTGTTTGTAAAAGTTCAAACAAGAGTTGTTACTTAAAAAAAATTTAAATAAAGAACATATTTAATTTTTGAAAAACAAATACTTTTTATACTTAAAGTATAATTTATCATTTATAAAATATTTAAAATAAATAATAATCCTGTTTCTATTGTTTTCTAAAACTTTATGAATATCATAAAATTTGAATTCTTACATCAATAGCTTCTTAAATCAAACAAACCTAAATTCTCTAGAATTATTCCTAGAAAAAAAATATCTCCAAACCTGAAACAAAAATACATATTATGAAAAGTTAAAATAAATTGAATAATAAATCAAAATTAAAATAGCTCGAATTTAAAATTTAATGTTGTTCTGTGTCCATAATGCTAAACTACGATATCAATACTCGCAAACTGATCAGTTCTGGCAATCTTACAGAATAATAACACTGCACATTCGCGCTCTTGTCAACAATTTTCGCAAAAAACAGTCGAGCACTTTGCATTCTAGTCACGTTAACAATAGGTAACCTATTCCCGATCCTAGATCCCAAATTCTCAACAATCGCACAACCCCATTCTCTCAAAATAAAAAATCCTTATAACTAGATACCAGTCAGCAAAAAAAACAATGCTAAATAAAATCGTCTCGCCTCTTCGTTCATGTACACACGCACGCCGGAAAAAGAAAAACACATGCACCGCACATCGAGTAGAACGAAGCCTATGTAGACGCCACCTCAGGCGGCTTAAGCGGCGGCCACACGCACACTTCCCAGACTGCAGGCCCGCACACACTACGCGCCAATTGTCCCGGTAAAGCCCAAAAATGCCCAATTTCGCTAATTTTTCACAACGCCAAGTAAATCTCGCGCACTTACGAGTAATTTTGCGAAAATTTCGAGGCTTCGGAGGAGGATCGACCTGCTCGGTGAGCTTCGGAACGTGGAGCTGGCGGCGATGGCACCGGCGCTGGGATGTGAGGCGGGATTAGCGCCAATATGGCCGACACGGACGCTTATACTGGCGGCGGCGCGACGCGCGGAATATTGTAGAAGGCACGGACACGCACAGGGCCGTATCAGCTAGCGCCCCTGCAATTTATGGAAAAATCTACCAGCGTTTTGCGACTGTGTCTTGAAGAAAGTGGTGGGGAGTTCGCATTGGGAGTTTCCGGTTTTGTGGTAGGGGGTCTGGAATTTCAGGGGTTGAGGGATATTGTGGGTGTAAGTAAGATGGTTGGGGTTCCCCTGGATTTTCTTGTTTAGGTGATGGTGGAATTTTTTTTTTATTTTTTATAAAAATAGGTGATTTTGCTTGTTTGAAAAAAGAAAATGGCAAATCGTGCTTAGGCATAAGGTAACTTTGAAATGTTTTAATATACAACTTCCTTTTAAGTAAAATCAAGTTCTTTAATGGTTATACTACCAAATTTATGTTAAACCACGTTTAACGAAAAATTGGCAGTTCATTAGGGACTTTTCACATTCAAGCCCTTTGCTCTGAAACACTTTTAGAGTAAGATGCCGTTGATTGGTCAGCTTTTAAGAATCAGCCAATCAGCGACGAAGTCGACAAGTATTTATCGCGCGTAAAATAATCGTGAACCGTTAAAACTTTATAATTTTAAGAATAAAGATAATTTGTACGAATTTTGAGAATATGCGTTTAAAATAAAATAAGTATATATCTGTGTAAATTCTTAATTTAAATAACGCTGACAAGAAAGTAAAATCAAAATATTATATATTTATTATTTATTGATTACAAATTATTTTTGGTAAAATTATACCTACATATTTCTTAATATCACGTCATCATACTGAAAGATAATTCTACAAATTCTTGAGCTTTTATTAAATTATTAGTTTATCAATAAGTACTTTCGAATGATAACGTAAAGTACGAGGTAGTGCATGAATCGTTATTTTTATTAGCAACATTCATTTTTAATTTCACACTTTGAGTACAAAAATGTGTAACTAAAAACACGTAAATTAGGAATAATTCTAACAAGTCGCAAATAAACCGTTCGAAAAGTCTTCAACCATTGCCTAAAGAATTAGGACGTTCATAGACAGCAAGGTAACATCGCTATTCAGTGTAAAAAGAGTACAAAAACGCTCCTATTACAGATGTAAACGGTCTGTATGTCACGTAAATATGTATATTCAAATTAACCTCAGTAAATGTGATTAGCGAAAGAATAATCCAGTTAACAATCCAGATGACATAAATAAAATAATAAAAGCATAATATAATAGCTAATATCACTATGTATATTTACAGGCGCATTGATAATGTTTATTTTTCAATATCTATAACTACGGATCCGTTTCATTGAAACTGCGAATGAAATTCAAAGCCTGCTCGTAGAACGTGAAGTGAAGCGCGGTCATGAGAGCAGCTTTAAATTGACTAGGCCCAAGGCCCTTGAACAGCCCAGCCATGCCTTCTTGCTTCACAGTCAACGCGAAACAGTGGGCGAGGCCGTTGCAACGGAAAAAGCCGCCGAAACCCCTTCGGCCGTGCTCGAAGCCCTGTATTTGCAGGCGCTTTCTGGCTAGATCCAGGGGATAGACTATGGTTTTTGCTACTAGACCAGCTAGGCAGCCACCAACCAAGCTGTTGATCACACCTACTCTTTTGTGATGATGCTACAATAAAAAGAAAAAGCTGTAAGTTGATTCTGTTTGTTAAATGAAATTTAGAGAATTGAGTTATTGTTACCGAATCTTCTGGCTCGTTAGCTGGTAGAAACTTGATATCCTTTACAAGCTCATAAGTTCCAAATTGCAAGCCAGCATGTGGTGCAATCTGAAGCATTGTAGGTAACAAACCGCGAAAGAGACCTTTTGGTGATTCAGTCTTACAAATCGTCCTTAAATATATACATTAGACAGATTAAATTGATTGAAAATACAGAATTTCAAAATAAATTAGACATATACAATTTATAAAAGAAAAAAATCTAAATAACAGGTGAATAATTTCAAAATTTAGATTAAAATACATACATGCATGAGTGAATGGTTCCTTTATATGCTGCATACTGAGATGATTGTGCAATTAGTCTAGTTCTTACAGTATCCATAGGAAAGGAAGTGACAGTGGCAAAGCACCCTGCTAGTGCTCCACTTAAAAAATGAATCGTTTTGGTCTTGTTACTGAGGGAGTCAACTTCTTCCAAATATTGGTTAATTATAGTATACACATAAAACTGAAATGAAAATATGATAATTAAAAATTATTATAATTACAGTTACATATATTTTACTGAAAAAAATTGAAATTGGGTGTTATTTAAGAATTAAACATATGGTATGACAGAAGTATCAAATGACCTAAATCTCATTCATTGTTTACATTCAATTTCAGTGTTTTTCTTTTAAAGGAGTATGTACATACCTGGCTTGTTCCATAAATCACGGATAATAGTTGAGCTGGAACATGTCCTTTCCAAAGAGCAGAAAAAGTTTCCTCCTTGACAATAAGACGAAATGTTTGAAGCATTGAATGATATTTGCTTGTAGAATGTTTCTTGATCGGTTCCACTTGTAACTACAAATTTAAGATTTATTCTTATATTATATAAAAAATATACAGTTGCAGTTTTCATTTTTTCTTCAAAATGGATTTAATATATTAGAACCTTCAAAAAGCATAGGCAACTGTAGTTTTATTCAAGTTTTTTACTTGACAAGTTTTATTGAAGATAAGCTTTGTTATGAAAGATGTTTTTGAAACGTTTATAAAAAAACCTTACATGACTCATTTCATTATTATCTTTAATAATTGATAATACACAAAATAGTAGTTATCGGTCTTTTACTGATATTGCAATACTAAGAAGTGAATACTGGTATGTGTTCCCAGTAAGGATATATGTGCACTGGTAGCACATGAGTATAGGATATTGAACCTACTTGAAATCTAATCTTGACCACGTCTAGGGGCTGGCATATGAACCTCGTCAAGCATCCGCTGACTGCCCCAGCAATGGCGTGATGGTAACCTGGTTCTGAGGAGGTACAGGCCGGCATTGTCAATGACGTTCCGGAACCTTTGCTCGATGAACATGAAAAACCCTTTGGTTAACCTCAGCACCTGTCAGCCCACACTCTTATCCTCTGGCTCTTTCTGACAGCACTGACTCACCACAGCATTGATATACCAGACCTCTGAAATATCGTACGAAAATATTCTACAGTTCTGAGTGTTAGGTAACAGTTGCTTCTGCCCTTGTTTACACCAGCAG
This sequence comes from Torymus flavipes, assembly GCA_030522905.1. Lineage (NCBI taxonomy): Eukaryota > Metazoa > Arthropoda > Insecta > Hymenoptera > Torymidae > Torymus > Torymus flavipes. The sequence goes on from JAPYZO010001419.1 coordinate 8,770, forward strand.
CAACTGCTCCAAATCCCATATTCCCACCGATACTCACCACTTAATATTACTTACGATTATTGAATTAATCGAGCACTGAAGAAAAGCGACAGCCAATCGAGACGCAAAATCCTTGACGAGTACCACGTGTTTTTCTCTTTCTCCGTCTGCGACATTCACCTGCGACGCAACACTCGCGAACGGTACAGGCACAGCACACAAACCCTGCGAGCGCCGAGCGGCAGATTATAACCTTATGCGGCGGCGATGAGCTGAGCGCACACACGTATGCCCCTACTATCAAAACAGACATCTCGCAACGACATAACAAGCACGCCGGGAAAAGACAGCGGCGGGGAGGGAGAGAAAACCTGACGAGTTTCACGTAGGCGCATCACGCGCCAACACACGCATGCCGCTATATAATATCATCTTGACACGCGAATATCATCTGGAATGCCGTTTTCTCTTTTTTTGAGCGCATGACATTACGAATTTGACTTTTCGGTGCTGTGTATATATTCGGTCATGTGATGATATGGTATACTTAGGTATAGTTGAATGAAAGACTGCGGATGCGGATGTTTTTTCGGGATATTTCGGGAACGGGTTTCTTACTCTAATTACTACATTAGTGGGATTGGAAACATTCATAGTGCAATTGTTGCATGCGCAACGTAAACAAAAAGTTGCTGAGTACATGGACGTATAACCTTTCCGTAAGCTGCTGCGAATGCCACGATAAGGAGTCAGCTGAATATTAAATATCTGGACGGTTTTTGTTTCATGCATATATAGGTACTTACATGCAGTTGCGTGACAATACAGTTTTTTATACCTGTCTGATAAGTAGTACTACCAGAATATTTAAAAATGTAAAATGATTTTTTTACTTTCTTTATGTAAAATTATGATAAGTTTAATTCAGTGGTTTTGTTTTTAATGTGGTATTTTATTTTTTTCGTGAGGATAAAATTAGCTTTACATATCTTATCAGCAGTGATAAAATTATTATTATTATTTGGTTTCCATGACATAAAAGTAGTGACCAAAACACCATTACAGTTTTAGGTGAACCCGATTGTCTTTAATTAACAGAATGAAATCACCAATCTCAATTTTCCACTCCTCTACTCTACTGCGACGTTGCATTGTTTTAAATTCCTTTCATACAAAAACAAATGCAAAGCAGAAAGCTCAAGTGGCAGCAGGAGAAAATCTGATTAACAAGGAACTTGAAGATATTATAGACTTTAAAAAAAGCAATAACAGTAACTGGATTATAGAAGTAAGAATATTTTGAAATTTTATTTCAAAAAGTAATTGTATATTTTATTTCAAAACATATGTTACAAAAAATATTCTTAATACTTTATAAATTAATTAATTATTTGTTCTTGTAATTTATTGTAGAAAAAAGTTAATCACCTATGTAGTCAATATAATAAGCTGAATAAAGAAGAAAGAGCAAAGTTTTTGTCATCAATAGCTACTCGGTATGCTGTAAATCATGAAAAAATTTGTCAACTTGCAAAACGATTAGCTTGTAACGAGGTTCTTAGAAAAACTATTTTAACTTGAAAGATTTGATTTTTAAGCATGTATTTAATTCGATATTTTTTAGCCAAACAATCAAAATCAATTAGTTACAAGAGAACGAGCTCTTAAGGATGCTCTAACACCTCCATATCATTGGCTCTTCGCAAGAGTTGGAAGACTGGAACACGGTGTAAAGTTTTTAGTAGATTTAAGGGCCAATGTTTTGGTGAGTTTTTTTTATTACAATTATTAAATTATATTATGGTTATATAATTATTCTAAACATTTATTTTTCAGGATTTAATAAGTCATTCTCCAAAAGACCCTAATGACATACTTTCCCTTGGACAGATGGACACAACATTAAAAGAATTATTATTTTTGTGGTTTTCAGTAGGATTTATGAATGTTGAACGTGTTACTTGGCAAACTCCCTGTGATATTTTGCAAAAAGTAATGATATACTTATTCTTCATTTTCTAATTTCCCAGTTTAATTTCCAATTCTCAAATTAAAAAAAAAAATGTTTTCCATAGGTGTCAGATTATGAAGCCATTCATCCTGTAAGAAACTGGACTGACTTAAAAAGACGTGTTGGGTCATATAGGAGATGTTTTATATTTACTCATCCTTCAATGCCCAGAGAACCATTAGTTGTTTTACATACTGCCTTATGTGATATTATTCCTGGTAAAGTATTAATCTGTTGTTAAAAATTAATTAAAAGTATAATTCAATAAGGGAATTTTGTTTTTAGATTCTGTAAAAGGTATTCAAGATGCAGAAAATCGAATTATTGGAAGGGTAATATCTAATCAAGAGAGAGTAGAAGAAGATAAATCTAAAATTAAAGCAGCTATTTTTTATTCTATAGCTTCAACTCAAGTTGGTTTGCAGGTAAAGATTTGATACAATAGTATTTGTAAACAAATTCGTTTCTAACAACTATTAATTTTAGGGCATTGAATTAGGAAATTATTTAATTAAAGAGGTGGCAAAACAAATAACTTCAGAATTTCCAAACATTGATCAGCTTTCCAGTTTGTCACCAATACCAAATTTTCGATTGTGGCTTCTAGACAGAATGAAAAGAGGTATCAATTTAAAAAAAAAAAAAAAAATGACTGAATCGTTATTCTGGTTTACAAAATGAGACTTAAAAAATGTTAATTATTTTAGATATCAACAGTGTTTTCACTGAGAGTGAACAAGAAACTATCAAACATGATTTAGATTATGATCAAACAAACACTGCTACAAGAGATTTATATTTAGATTTAAAAAAAATTTTTAATAATTCTCTTTGGTCAAATGATAAAAAATTAACGTCAACGTTAAGGGAACCATTTTTACGGGCATGCGCTTGGTACTTGTTTCGTGAAAAAAGACGAAATTATGCATTAAATACTGTTGGTAAGAAATCATGTATTTTAAAATTTTAAAAAGATAATAATAATTTTAACTTTTGTTTATATTCTATTAACATGATATTAAATGCCATATTTTATATTTAAACATAAAAATATTGTGTTTAGCTAATTTCCATCTTCGAAATGGTGCTGTTATGTGGAGAATAAACTGGTTAGCAGATCCATCACCACGTGGAATGGCAAACAGTTGTGGTCTTATGGTTAATTATAGGCAAGTATAAAAACAAATCATTCTTTAATAAAATAATTTTTTTGCTGATCAGTTTTATTTGGATTATTATAGGTATTTCTTGGATGAGACTGAATCAAATAGTATAAATTATATAGAAAAATATCACATTAAAGCTTCAAACAGTGTAATGCATTTGGCAAAAGAAGCTGAAAAGTTATTTTCTCCTGCAGTTGAAAAAACCAAAGAAACAAAAGTTTAACAATAATTCTATGTAAATATGTACATTTTTTTGAAGATTCGTTTTTACAAGTGATATAGTCTGTTTTTTATCAATGTGTATTATTTAATATGAAATAATAAAATCAATTATATTTTTTATAAAACGTATAATATTTTTAACAAATATAACTAAAATACATAAAGGTTTAATAAATCCTATTATTACCTGACCTTCAATTTTTTAGTTTTCTGATTTGTTGTTTTGCGTCTACTGAATTTAGGAATTGGTATTTTGTTTTTATTTTTATTAACTTTAATTTCTTCTTTTGCATCACTTTCATCATCACTGTCACTAACTTCACTGTTTAAATCATCATCTTTGTCATCGTCATTTTCATCTTTATCGTCTTCATCATCATCATCATCATCATCTGAGAACAGTTGTAATTTTGGCTCTCCATTTGTTTGATCCTTTGATTCACCTTGTTCATTGTCCTCAACACACATAGATTCTTCTTGCCAAATTGTGTTCAAAAGCTTAGCATTCTTCCTTTTCCTTCTAGATGGCTTTGCATTTGGTTTCTTTTCAACTGGCTCTTTGAGAATATCTGGCTTAATCTTTTTTAATGGTGCTGGATCTTCTAAAACTATTACTCCTTTTTTTACTAAGTACTCAGCATATTGCTCAGGAACATTTTTAAATCTATCAATCTTTGCTTTTATTTGACGCCATGTCATCTGATTATAATTCTTACGATCTCTTACCATTGCCTAAAAAGATACAAGTAAACATTTAAATTAATTTTTGTACAAAATTAAAATATTTTTCTTAACTTTAAATAATATAAATTTATACTTTATAATCATCTCCATATGTATCCATCATATAAGTTGCAAATTGTACTTCATTATTGGGCAATCGAAACATTTTAGCTCTTGGCCACTTAGCTTGTTCCTCTAATTTCTTAGCAACATGCAATTTTTGTGGAGAGTTGTCTTCATTGTTTTCTGCATCACTCTCAACTTCTTCCTCGCCATCTTTGGTAATCATTTTCAACCATTCTTGTTTTACATTTGGGATTTTCAACACTTTGTTTGGATCGTACGCTAAACCCATGTTTTCCAAATTTTTTACTGTGGATCTTTTCTCTTCCCATGCTTCTTTGATTGGTTCACTGTAATTGAATATTAATTAGCTTATACGTTAATAAAATAAATTATTAGTCTACTTTAACAAAACTATGAACGGCAAATTAAAAAAATGAACATTTTGCAATGTCGTATAACCTTACCATTCAATGTTTGGTAGTTTCCTTAACTTATTCCTCAATCTTTTTCGGTTAACATTAGCCCTAAACTTCTTCCTGCGCTTCAACTTCCTTACTTTCGGCATTTTAAATTAATTTAATCTTTAAAAAACCCTTAAAATACTTGTCGCACACGTCAACGCGTGCACACGTGTTTCTCGTATGTTTTTCTCCTTCTGGCTTTCGCACATAAACTGGCGGCATCCTCCTAGGTATATACTTAAAAATGTGCCTTGATTGGTCAATATCTTTTGGAACACAATTACAAAATTAGCGATAAAAATTCCTTAGAAAATTAAAAAAAATAATCAATATTTACCAAAATTCTGTTTTTACTAAATTCTACTTGTGATAGTTACATAAAAAGCTAAAATTTCATTAGTTTAACATAAAATTATTGTTTAATAACTAGTGATATCATATTACCGTCACAAATCCTGTCAGCAATATTTAGTCGCGAAAATTGAATTAACGAAAATATATATAAAGGTTTGTAGCTTTTTTTTCAATTTTGAATTTTTTAAGAAAAAAATCTGTTTGATTCGCCGTATTTATTAACTAAATCTAGAGCGTTAATTCAAAGAGATATTTTTTCAAAATTCAAAATTATATGAGAAAAACGGGTCCCTGCATTCGCTGGTAATGGGGATCTCAAATCACCTTCATGGAGCCCGCTTGGAGGTAAAAAATACTCAAGTATAATCATTTACATTTATCAAACCAACATTATTATTATAAACTGATTTCAATATAGAGAATACATTTTCAATGATATTTAAGTTTTAATAAATCTTATCTTTTCAAGTTTTTTTTGACAGTCAATTCCAAATAGGAAGCTAAAATTACATTTTTCATAATACAAATTAAATTTTTAATTAATTATCCTCGAAAAACCCCACTGGAAAAACCATGTACTTATTCTTTACACCATGGGAAAACCAACTAAAACTCTTTTTTAACTGTCATAAGATCGTCAGAATACTGTCTAACCATCAGGAAACTCTCTAGACTACTCACGTATATCACAAAGAAAGATAAAGATTAATCCGTAGATTGTCACCGCCAATGCCACGCTTCGTCTTGTCAACCCTCGCTGCGCATTGGCCGGCCTACGTCATCAAGAGCGCGCAGCAGCAGGCGCAAAAGTAAAAGGCGGCGTGCTGTCGAAGACGGCGACCAGTCTTCTCCTACTGCTCGCTGCTGCACATCAGCCGCTGGCAGAAAAAAACTTCCCCGAAGTGTATATCGCATCATATATTGTGTTGTGTCTTCGTACGCGCTCGCGCTTTAACATATCGTCCAAGCCGTGAATGATGGGGACAGTTCTCAAAAACTCCACGACGTGCAGAAAAAGTCGGGTGAGCATATATAGACATACCTATCTAAGTACAAAGAGCGCGATTAATAATGTTGCCTGTCGTGCCCCCGCGGGGCTTCGCGCCATTGCGACACGTTACTTATATGCGTTGCTCAATGGCATTATGACAGTTAGGTAGACAGGATTGAGATGTACCTATGTGTCAAGTTCGAGAGGGAGAGAGATAAAGAGAGCTTTGTTTACATAATTCTGAAAGTCAAGACTTCATGTAGTTTCTCATTTGTGAGAGTGGTTTGGTAATGGTTGTGTCATAGGCAGGTGCTTCAATGAGGTGATAGTTCTGGATGCATGGAGAGACTACATGAGGGGATTGACTGTCTGCATGTGGATCTGAGCAGTGCAGTCTAGTATAAATAGGTCTGCGGTGCACTGTGCATCATTGTGGACGCAATTGAAGCGCAAATTCAGATTATGTAAGAAGATGGTAATGGGAATGGGAACGGAGCACAGCCATTGCCTTGCCAATGTTTTTGTTGCTGTTTGTTGTCTTCTTGGGGAATTTATAAATTTCTGGTTGAAAGTGTGTTTACATTCATTTGTTGACATTCGCATGGATAAGATGAGCGATTCATTCTGCAATAATGACCGTTGCCATTGTGAATTTTACTTTTAATAAAGGTCTATGGACTATAACTTGTGTACAAGTGGCACTCGTGATAAAATTGCTCAACTGATAAGGATAGTGTTTTAAACAGTGGAAAGATTCATTGTATTGAGCTGATATATAGTATTTTGATGATGAATAATGTCTAAATTTTAAGGATTTCTAAAATTATGTTTGTCTAGATTATTACTCATGTAGAAATATAATATCTATGCTTCTTCTAGAATAAAAATAAATACTTGTGACATTAAGTTGTGTGTACTTAAGCTTTATTGCAGGACTTTATTTTACATGACCATTGAACTATGATATTAATAATAAACTACATTGATAGCTACATGTAAACATATTTACAAGGCATTTTGAAATTGATAGTTCTACAGAAAGGTCAAATCTAAAACTCCATTTGTTATTCCAAACATAATTAATACTACAGACTATGTAATGTCTTCAATTCATTGCTAATATAATTCTAATCTGTAGCATTATCAATTAGATGAGAAATTTGTTGTAAAGTTTACATCATTCTCTTTTCATTATAGGTCAGTAGAATGGTGTCGAGGTCGTACTCCTAGGAAGCGTACATTCAGTGCCAAAGCCCAGGAGATTAACAGTACTACATCCTACAGTATATCACATAATCCTGACATAATCACACCTAAAGTTCAATGTTTTTCAACTGACTCCAAATTATCACTTGATTATCAACTTTGTATGACTTAGAAATTTGCAAATTTTTCTGTGACTTTGAGTTTTGCTATTGAAGAGAAAGCATTTAAGAACAGTATTTTAAGAAATCATAACAAGTACAATGGGATCCTCCAGGCCTACCGATAGATCTCTTGGAGAGGCTACCTTTTTACCTCAATGGATGAAGGGAAAATTGGAATCCAGGTACTATTTCAATTTTATTTGTTTTTGTTAATCTGTGTAATTTAACATTCAATGGCCCAAAATTAGTTATTACAAAAATGTTTTGCAAAATATTGATAAATCGAAGACTGATAAATACATTTTTTTTCGTCTTATTAATCTCATAAAGCTAATCGCTCGTGATTTACAAGATTTTTTTTTGTTTTATGAGTAATATCCGCTTTATTAAGTACTCATTGTAACAACTTTAATTTGCACTATCTCTCGTGATAAGCATAAATATTTCATAACAATTTTATACCGATAAATACATTTTTTCTTACTCCAATCAAAAGAAGTTTATCAAAATTGCAAGTTTCCAATTAACTGTAATACTGATATTAAAACATTTATAAGTTAAAATATATGCTGCAACTTGTGGATTAATAATCCTAGAATCAGATGTTTAAAATATTACAAAATATTATTGTTTATATAAAAAAACTATTTTGCATTACATTATTTTTGAAGAAAAAAAGACAATAATAATTAAACATAAATATTAATAAATTTAATATTTATTACGAATTGCTAATAAATTGACTGTCTTATAATGGTAATCATCATTACCCACAAGGTGATGTGCTTTACCGACATAATTTTAGAATGTCTATATCTTTTGCAAATAATAATAGAATAACTAAAAAAAAATTCAGTATAGTATTTACATATACGGCGCGCCTGACGTTCGTCTTTTTCCAAAAAAAATCATGAGAATTTATTTAATTAAATAAAAATCGTACTGTCAGTAAGTAGGTCTCTGCAATTGTGCTACTTTTAAAAAGAGCATAGCTAACGAAAATAATAATAGAATCACTTAAAAATTTTTCTGAATATAGTGTTTACGTGTACGGAGCGCTTGGAGTTCGTCTTTTTCAAAATAAACGTTTGAATGTTGATTTAAAAAATATTGAAATTCACGGTATTATATGGATTTGCATTAGAGAGCAAAACAATAGCATAAAATCTAATGAAATCACTGATCATTGTATACTTCTCGAATTCACTTAAATAAATACAGTTCCGCGTGAGAACAATAATATATATTGACATTTGATTCTCCCGAACGCAATCTTAACTATAAAAGAGTTGAAAACAGTTAAAAACATCGCTAAAAATCTAATAAAAAAAAAAAAAGAATAAAGAAAGAAGACAATGTGCCCGCGAGGAGGAAAAGGAGACGTTCACTTCCCCCCGGCCTTGATCGTCGCGCTGCGAGACGTGCCGTCGTGCTGTGCACTTTCCGAAGAAACACACACACACACACACACACTCACACTGATACACGATGAAATTCAAATGCACGTGGATCGTGTGTCACATGCTGCCACGGAGATAAGCGTATAAACACGCGCGCGCGAATTGGGATGACGTCAGGCGGATATAATATTTCGGAGCTCGCGCACAATTTTTTGTTTCGTGCGAACGAATAATTTGAGGTGATGAAATTTCGATGAGTGCTTCGATTTTGGGTGGAAAAGTTTTCAATATTGTGAAGTTTTGTTTATACATATATACTTACGAAAAGGTCGGATAATATTATATACATGTTTGGATTAAAATTCAAATTTGATGAGCGGATGTTATGATATTGTACAGAATAAATGATAAAAGATTTCCTTATGTAAACGCATCAATTATTTATAGACTCACGCGCACGTCTGTCTTGTCCGTTATATCACGATGATTGGTCGATAAAATGCCTGGGAAAGCGGCTTTTTCTCAACTCGATTCAGCGCTATTGCTTGCAATTTCTTGAACAAAAAAAGTTTTACATTTTTTTTTT
>JAPYZO010001420.1:0-23573 GCA_030522905.1 Torymus flavipes
ATGTGATTATATTCCATTTCATACTGGTTGCGTTATTCGTTTACCGCTATACTTTTACAATCGTATAAATATAATTTGAGTTATTAAAGTCAATGAATATTGAAAATTTAATGAAAATTACAACAAGCGCCTTATACAGTTATAATTATTATTCGTACGCATTTATCTTTATATGCGTGCATACGTTTCTAAATACTTTCAATCTAATTATTAAACCGCGCGCACGCGGTACGGTATAACTAAACTGGAGCACTCTTACCCGCTATATATACATAAATTTTTCCGTTAAGCCAATAATCACAGGCCAGAGGGAGAGAGAGAGAAAACCTTTTTACCGCTCGCGCTCTCTCAACGACACTCGAATCATCATTCCGGAAACGCTTATGACTCAGAAAAACGTTAACCGCTCTCTCCCTTCCCGCGCGTTTACTCTCGCTCCTTAATCGTCGCTATTAAATTAACGGAAAAACGCTCTGCCGCAGCCGAACAAAAGCGGCAAACGGTATACACGCGTGCGCGCGCTTAATCCAATTTCCACGCTATATACTCCACTTCGCATGCCCCAGATATATATTAACTCGTTTTCACTAATTTCTTTCCTTATTAATATTATTGTTATGGTTTACATACACAGAAGAGCAACATGCCTCTGGTGCACTTTGGCGACACCTCGTACGAGAAGTACATATTCGGGGGTCAGGGCAAACTGCCCCAAGACGGCAAGAAGACTGCGGGGTTGATGAACGATGGTCTTGCTATTGAGGACGTCGGCAAGAGCTATATCGAGAACGGCGGAGAGGTGGATGGGAAGAAGGATAGGTGGGACGCGATGGAAAAGGTCAGGGATGATGGAACGAAGGAGAAGGATAATTCGTTGGCGGAAACGGCGGGCGTGGTGGAGAAAGTCGGAGAGAACGGAGCTGGTGGAAAGTACAGAGGGACCCACACGACGACTGTGAATTTCCTCAGCGATGAGATCAGCAATGGCAACAGTAGCAGCGTCGTGCCGAAAGTTGCCGAAGGTATGGTTGTTGTTTGCGGTTTGAGCTTTGTTGCGGTGATTGCGTCTGTCATCTGATGTTAAGTAAATTAATTATTGTTTCGTTTGTGAATAGGATTAAATTTTATATTTCGTATCGTAATAATTAAAGATAGCATCAGATGACATACCAAGCAAAGATAATATAATAATAATAATATTAATCAGCATCGTTCCGATAAATTTACAGCACTAATGCCATATTATTTGCGTTAAAGTATAACATATATATGTATATATTGCTGGATACGTATATTAATTAAAACGATTAACTACTGTATTATAAGAGAAACTATATATATGCGATTCATAAATCCGCGAGATATCTGGGTTAGAGCTATATAATTTCTTCGCTGATTTCTGGATCGCTATGGAGTTTCTCTTTTTTTTATAATGCGTGACTAAAGAGGATTGTGCAACACTAATATGGTTGAAATATTCCAACGTTAAAAGGCACTAATGTAAATTAGATTTCACCATTGTTTCAATCGCATGAAGAATCGAAGCTCAAAGTAATTATGCCTTTCGACGCTACGTATATTTCACTCAAAAAATAAACTAAAACCAATTCGCCATGCATCTTTGTACATCGACCTCCCCAACATACCATAACACGTCCAGCGTAGTTCTGCATATTATTAGCGTTCACCCAATAAAGCTACGTCGTATATGTATCATACATGCGTATAAATCAGGTTTATTGCTCTCTTCGTATATACCTACAATACGTTAGTTGGTCATTATATCCATAACAGTCTGCATGAGTAGAGCTCGAAAAAGCGCAATTATAAAAAAAAAAAACCTTCGGAAGGCAGCTAGCTACTACACCTATCTACCGGCAACAGCATCGAAAACAAAACCCCCCAAACTACTTACAGGAAAGATGAGGGCCAAGGGGATTCGGCTGCAATTCGCCTCGACGAATCGAGGCACGAGCCCGTTGGCCAACGGCGACGTCGACGACGAGGAGAACTGCGTCAGTCGCACCACCAAGATCACCGTACACCTGCCGCCAGTGATGAGCCACCATCCGCGTATATTGCAGAACAATCCGTTCACGAATCTGAAATCGGTGAAGCTGGTCATGAGCATCGGCAGCAAGACGGCGACGAGCGACGATAGCTCGCTCACCCTGAGGGAGTTACTGTCCACGCTTTACAGCAGCGATCCGAGCGATGGTCTGATGATGGACGAGGATAGGAGCCGAGGCTCGCAGCTGTGGTCGCTGCAACTGAAGTCAGCCGGTAGCTCCGAGGACGATAGAAGCGAGGATGGCGAGGGACGGAGGATTTTAGATGAATCGCGAATGTTGACGGGTATAGGATACTACACATTGTAACATACATGTTTATATAGGCGCGTATAATGATCGTTCCGAAAGGGATTCGAGCGGCAGTTTTTGTCCTCTTTTTGAAATCTCATTAACTGTGTCATACATGTGCACGTTCATATCATTGTTCGATCGCTATATTCATCATTTAGGTTGTAAGTTGTATAAAGATTCAAGCAACGGAGAAATGTCAGTTTCATTCAATAACGGTATCAAAAAGTTGAATCATAAAAGATTACCATTTTCATAGTTTTAATGCGATCAACTTTTTTAACTCTTGAGGAATAAAAATAAAATTAATTACAATTAATGCAACGAAAAATTACTTCTGTATCAAATGAAAAATTTCAACGTTTCCTTCATATACTGACAAATTTATATATTATTTTCAGACAAACCGAGTAACGCTTTCGCAACGACGAACCACATCTCGACGATCCAACGGGCCATTGAGCCCGTATCAACCGACAAACTTCCCCACAAAACTCCGGTGCTAGCCAAGGACGCGGACAGCAACCCGGTCATGCTGAAAATCGTCACGACGCACAAGCCGATGCTCGCGAGAGTGGAGAATGATCACGTACCGATCGTTGCGCCGATACCCAAACCCCGGACAATCGATAGCAATACACGAGAAAAGAGTCCTCCGACGGTGGAGGACGAAGGCATCGGTCTCGAAGCCAAAGACCACTGTGATACCGTTAACGGAACAACGGCCGACGAGGCGCCAACGTACGAAAACATCTTCGAGGCACTTAGCGACGGGGCGCCCGTCTACGAGAATTTCCAGGTCCTCGGCAGCAAGCCGCTAGTAGTGATAAAGGAGAAGAAACTCGTCAAGGATAAGGTGCCGGTGAAGAAACGCTCCTCTAGCGTCCACGCCGAGAGGTCGATGAGTAGTAACGATTCGTACGACAGAAGGCAGAAAAAGGTGTCGGCGAAGCTGAGCAACGGATTGAGCGTAGGGAATAAACCGGAGAAGGTAGCGAGTTCCAGGTCGATCACGCCGATGTCGACCCTGTCGAAGGCCTCGTCGCATTCTGTAGATAACGGGGAGTCGAAACGCGTGAATGGCGTGAGCTCCCGGACGAATAGTTCGCGAGATAACTCGGTTAAGAGGTACAAGGATGTGAGGCAGGATGGCACGACTAGGAGTAACGAGTCGAGGAGGCGCAGCAGTAGTTCGAAGACTGATCCAGCGATGAAGGATCACAAGGGCACGATGTCGAGTGTCAATTCGGAGAGGAACGGTGGATCGCTGAGGTATATTTAATAACTGAATAACGAAAAATCTTGTTTATTTTCTTGTTTTTTTTTCTCCTCCTTTCTTTTTTTTTAACAGTAAAAGTCAAAGTATTTCGAAACACTGTTGATTAACAATTGGTTATACATAAGTCGTCACGAAATATCTTAACAATGTAAAAACAAAAAAATGTTTTAGAACGAAGAAACCAGTGGAAGTGGTCTACCAGACGGCAGTTTTCAACATGAAAAACGAAAAGCTCTCTAAGCCGGCAAAGGCGAAGGAAGTTAAGGGGCCTCGGCTCATAAACGATCTCATATGCGGTAGCAAGATGAGACGGCCGTCCGATGGCAAGAAGGCAATAAAAAGTACATAGATTTTCATTTATTCATCGCTTCAATGCACATTTATTTATGTACGCAAAATTAATTTAACAAAAGTTTAATAAATTGATGTTGCAGCAGCCATTGTGTCACAGAATACTAGTAAACGAAAAGAAACGCCTACTACGATAAACAGGTATACATTCAGTGTCTGTATATACTTACATGGTTAATAGAAACTGATTCACTAAAATCTTAAAATTCAATAAATTTATTTTATTAAATAAACTTATTAGTTCATTCATAATGCATGCTTTCAAAATTGTTCAGATGGAATTAAAAATCATCTAATAATATGTAATATTAATAAAAATTACATTTTTAAATTATAAATTTTGTGTTGCAGATAATTGTACGTGGCTCGCAGCAATGGACTTTTAAAACTGACACATTTATGTCTGTTCTACCGCTTATAATCAATTTTGATACTAATTTTTAAGTAACTACCTACAATAAGCGGAATAAGAGTTCCTCTTTTTCTACATGAAATCTGTAAATGTTAACACTGACTCTGCCATTTTTGACTGAAATAAACTTATATTATATAAAGCTGAATAAAACTTGTGCATTTGTTTTTATATGAAAATACTAATTCATGAATAAAGGTTAAATCATAAGCAAATTTAGTAAAGTAATTTTATCGCCTTTTTATCTTAATACATTTACATACATAATAAACATTGTATGAAATTTATCCACAATGTAATGAATAAAATTCTTAAGTTCAATAGCAAGTAAACTTAATTTTAAACTTAATTGCAATATGTATGATTGAGCTATAATTTAAGTATTGTACAAAAAGAAAGCAGTTTTCCAGAATAAAGTATTGGACAGAATTACCTGAGTAAGTCAGTATTTAAACATGAAGAGTACAAAAATTTTCCAAAAAAATGCCTTCAGAGGATACAAATTGTTAACATTTGTTTTATACAATTGTGCTTTTGATGAAATTATTTTGTATCCATAATCATAAAATATGATTCACGTAGAAATGACTAAAAGTACTTATAAAGAATTATTGAGATCCAATCGTGCTCTTTTACTGCGAGACTCTTCTGGAGAATCTCCATTAACCATTAACAACTCTCGTTTCCTTTCCGCATTCTGAAAATAATTAAATTTTTTTTATTAAAATGCAAATATTTATGAAAAATAACTGCACTTAAGAAATATACCTTTTTGTCCCATCGTTGGTGGAGGTACCTCAAAACGATAGTTGTTTTTTCTGTCACAATAACTGAAAGAAATTTATTTGAATTATAGAGCATTTTTTATAAAAATTAATTATTGTTTTGTTTGTTTGTTTTTTTATTTAAAAAAAAGGGGGTACTTATAACATTGAATATTTATTATAAACCTAAAGAAACATTTGATGAAACTTGTATTTTACAGTAAAATATAAGACTTGTAATAGAAAAAAAATACTGAGAAGATCCACAAACTTAATTTGAAGTTTTTAAAATAATGCATGTTTTACCATACCTGTCTATTTCCACTGACAAACATTGATATACAACTTAAAAAATTGTTTTCATTCATCGTTCTAAATACAGATTAACCTATAAAATTACTTTACATTTTGAGCGAGAATAGTTTTGAAAGATTTACAAAAGGTAAGAGCTCCAATAGTTTTAATACAAAATATCATAATTTTTTTCTTGTTTTCAGTCAAGTAGTATGAAATAAAATGCAAATATTAAAATTATTATGAATTAATTGAAAAAAAAATTTGAAAATTTTACCTTGCTCGGATGGATAATCTTTTGTCGGAAGATACACTGATGGTCTTTTGACACATGTTCTGTTCCCATTGTCAGTATGAAAATTAGCAAAATTATTTTCATTTATTGAAGGTAGTCCATTTAGAAACTCAGCCACAGACTGTAACAATATAAACAAAGGTGAATATTTACAATGAGCATTTTGAAGGTTATGTTTTGAAAATGTTCTCCATTTCTAAATAAACCATTTTAAACAATATTGTGAAATGCTTTATATTAAAGTGTCATACGTTATTCGCCACAAATGCAATGCTCAAAGTATCACAAAGTTTAACCTAGAAATGTGAAAAATAAAAGGTATCAATTTTGGAATCTTTTACTTACCATTTTTTTTAAATTGAACGACCCACAGGTCAACAACGAACAGGAAACAAGGGGACAATGGCCAAGGTACATCAAGCAGGAACCAGTAAAGGTGCAAAACTAGAAAATTCTATCGTCTGTCGTGTGCGAAACAAAACATTACACTAACTTCGCATAAGTAAATCACAGCCTTCTTTTCAAGTGCGAGAAAGACGCGAAATAGCAAGTAGGTATGGACAAATCGAACGGACCTTCAGTAACATTGCTATTGGTTCGAGAACAGGGGGCAACGTTGCCAGATTGCCGTCAAACAATCGTCTAACCTCGCTTCCCCAATCATCTACATGCGGCGCACGTAGCGGAAATGGCAACCCCGTTGCCGGAATAGAAAACGCGTCTCGCTTCAAAACGACCTTAGGTGTCGTTGCAAAGTGTTTGTTTATAAGAGTTTGTTGTTATTCATGTTTTTATCCCGTGGTAATGTAAATATGCTGGAAATTCGGATGGGATTGAAACTGAGAAAAGCCGTTTTGAAAATACTACTGGATCAAAAGTGCCCCAGGCGAAATATATGATACTTTCTACTTTCTCTACCAACCAGTTGTGCTGAAAGATGATTCAGGAAAAGTGGACCAATTTGGAAAAGGGCTCCTGCCTAAATCATTACAGATTCAGAGTTGAATCGGCTTATGGTAGTTGTCACTGTCCAACAACAATTAATTTTTCACAATGTGCCTTTGATAATAACGACGAAGCACTTGTTGTAATTGACAATAATGGCATTGCTTATTTTATTGATTTGTCTGGTACTCCAGCTTATAGGAGACTGGGCAGTGTAGGTTTAAGTACATTTTTGACATTTAATCCTAAAGATAGAAACGAACTATTGATTGGTTTAAGTTCAACTAACATTAAAGTATTGAGGCTGAATTCTATGAATGATTTTTGTTTATTAACTGGTCACACAGCACCTCCTACTTATATATCATTTTACAAGGACTATTGTTTGACATCATCCAATAAAGAAGTTATAATCTGGCATGTAAAGTCGTATTGCAAAGCTCATCAGTTACGTTTAAATACTAGAAATATTCTAGTTAAAAAAGCTGTATTTTCAAGTTTGGGAATTGTTGCTGTTTTGTATCAAACAAATATAATTCAATGTTGGATGTTTCAACAGTTTGACAAGGATGACAGAATTGATGTACAAAAACATGGATTAAAAAATATAAAAGATTTTGAATTCACAAAGGATGGCAGAGCAATGGTAGTATGTGGATTACAGAATAAAATTTTAATATTTAATACATCAAGATGGGAGTTGTTAAAAAGCATAGAACTCCATGACAATTTCAATGGTGGTAGGCAGTTATCAATGATTACATTACCACTTGATGGCGGAGCAAACTCAATTCTGGCAGTTTTAACATCAGATTGTACATTAAAATTAATAAGTCTAGCTACATCTAGTATTATTGAAAATTGTTGTGAATTAGAAAATGGAATGAAAAAAGTTGTTGTTTCCCAAAAAGGCCATTATCTTGTATATATTAGTAAACATGGCTTTTTAGATATTACTCTTTTGAACAAAATACTAAAAGTAAAGCTTAGTCCAAGTATGGAAAAACCAAGAGAACAAAAAAGAATACATTCTCATAAAGCTGAAGATCATTTAAAATGTGTTCGTAATGCAATTAAAGAAGAATTAAAATTACAAAGGTTATTACCTATATTGAAAGAGTTTGGAGAATATCCTGAAAAGTATAGAAAATTAATTTGGACAACGATTATGGAATTGCCCAATAATAAAAAGGCTTATATTGAGTTATCAAATCTAGCAATACATGAAGCTATATTTGATTTATTAAAAAAACATTCTTTACAAGATAAATGCAAAAGTACTCTGTTAGGATCTATATTAAGTTGTTTACTTCATTGGTGCCCAGTTCTTAAAGAATGTTCCTTCCTACCAAAATTGGTTGTGCCTTTTGTAAATGTTTTTCAGGTAAACAATATTGTTATTATCACTATAATATTTCGAATTTTTTAACTTGCTAATTCATATAAATTGTTTTTGCAGAAAAATCCAGTGCTTGGATTTGAATCATGTTTGTTCATTCTACTAAATTATTGCCAAAAATGGTTTGAATATCATCCTATGCCACCACTTAATATATTAGGTATGGTGGAAAATATTTTACTAGAAGCAGATCCACTACTTTTTGATTATTTCTGTGAGAGAGGTGTTACAGCTACTGTCTATGCATGGCCAATGTTACAAACAGTATTCAGTGAAGTATTGACAACAAATGATTGGTTGATTCTGTGGGACCATATGCTTTCACTTCGAAAACCTTGGTTTCCTTTAATGTGTGCAGTTGCTTATAATATTTTGTATCGCAAAACCATTACCACAAAATTACAAACTTCAGATGATTTTCAACAGTTTTATAAAAGTAAAGGACATGTTTCAGTAAAAAATATATTAAAACTAGCTCGTAAATTAGATTGTGATACACCACATAGAATTCATCCTCACAGATATTTGAAGTAAGGTTTTAAGATTTAAGTAACGAATTTGAAAAAATATATTTTTTTAAAATTAACTTTATATTATTTTTAGAAATGATATTGATACAATACCAACAAAAGGACCATATCAACCATTTTTACAATATGAATTTCCAACATATTTAACAGATGAATTGAGAAACTTAAATTTAAAAAAACTTAAAGAAAAGGAGCGTCGTTTACGAGGATTCCAATTACATGCGATGGAACTGCTAGAAGAGAAAAGATTAAGGACAGAAAGTGAAAATTTTGTAAAAAATATTCATGAGATGAGATTAAATGGTAAGAATCATATCAAGTGCTATTTATAATTTATGTAAAATGCCCTATAATTAAATTTCATGTCCTTTAGAACTTCGTAAATGCTATGAAAAACAAATACATGAGGATGAGAGACTATTAGAATATGCCAGAAAAGAAACAGAAGACTTAGATCCTAGTAGATATTTAAATGATGACATAAAATGGAGCAATCTAGTTTTCAACAGTCACCAATATAATCCATCGAGTTTTCAAAAGAGGAGAAAAAGTAAACATAAAAATTGTAAACTTCTTCAAGAACAAGTGGAGAGACTGGAATTTGAAGTCCAACATTTACTTACAACTTTGCATAGTTCTTCAAGGACAAAATCCAGGATAAAATAACTGTACTAATATTTGTATATAGAGTCACTAAAAATAATCTAGTCGTACTAAGTTTGCATAGTTGTATAATTGATGTATTAAAATTTGTATTTTTATAATATTTATATACAATTAATAAAAAAATATAAATCTTTGAAAAGTATCACTTGTTAAATTTCATGTTATTAAAATTCGTTGTTAGGAATCTTGGTCAATATACTGTATAAAATATTGTGTTAATCATATTGCAACAAGGAATGTACAGGAGTTTCAATTTTAGTACGTCCATTCAAAGATGTCAATTCCATTATAACCAGGCATTCTACTATTGTTACCCCTGCTGATTTTAACAATTTCTCGGCAGCTGACATAGATCCTAAGTAAAAACAGTTAAATTTTTAATTAAATTAATATCTGAATACTTACATTTTTTGAAATATTCAAATTTGTTTACCTCCAGTAGCTAGTAAGTCATCTACAATGAGGGCTTTGATTTTTCCACATACACTATCAGCTTGAAGTTCAAGTGTATCCTAAAATAAATTTTTTATATTTACAGTTTTCTATTCAAATTATTAAATTCATCAGTATAAAAAGAAAAACATTTAAAAAATCCAATTTAAAAATAATAATGGATAAAATGGTAAATTAAAATATCACTATCAAAGGTCTAAAAATAAACATAGATGACTCAAGTTATTTCTGTTAAAGTGGAATCAAAGAGACAGTCATAACAACCTCTCCATATTCCAGGGTGTAGTTCTGCTGATAAACTTTTCCTGGAAGTTTTCCTTTTTTTCTTATAGGAACAAATGGCTTAGCCAATTCCAGGCTAATCACTGGACCCAGCAGGAATCCTCTTGAATCCAAGCCTACAATGAAGTCAATATCTAATAGAGCTACATGCTCCACTAGCAGATCTTTCATTGCTTGCATAGCTGCCACATTTTTGAAGATTCCAAATATATCCCTGGAAAAAATCATTGTTAGAAATAACTTATTGGAATACAGTTTCATTAATAAAATGAATGATAACCTGAACAAAATTCCTGGTTTTGGAAAATCAGGATAACTCACAACCGAATCTTTGACTAGTTTTAACTTTTGTGCTTTGTCCATTTTGAAAATATGAAACTAAAACAAATGAAAAGGTTATATAAAATTATTATGAACTTTATATTATCAGCAATAATGATATTATGAATATTCAAATGAATATTAGCTTTATCTTATTGTAATGATATTAATAAAGTTACATATTTTGATATGATAAGAGCTAATCTCTTTGATAAAAACTGTCCAAAAATCCCTGTACATTTAAAATTTGTTGTACATAGCCATTCTTATTTAGTGAAATTATTGTTCAATAATAACATACCTGAAATTTTGCTGGCTAAAGAAATTAATAAACTAAGTATGAACAAATTTTGTCAAATAACTAAAAAGAAATAACGTAAATCATCTGATATAATTTTGTCTAACTCCTGCCATCGTCAGCAGCGCGAATGATTTTGAACGAAAAATTTCCCCATCTTCGGTTGATCCGGATAAGTATCAGTTGTGAATCGTGATGAGACTCGTGTAAGTATAGTGAGCTCCAATATGATAAGGATCTTTCATCTATGATCTTTTCTTACATATCAAAACTCGACTGACGTAAAGTGACGGTCAGATACGAAAAAGTTATCGCCTGAAAGCTATAATTAGTTAAACGCAAAATTTTCTACCCACTTGAAATTCCACCTTTCAAAATCTCCAGTACCTAACCTACAATACTCACAAACAATTTTCTTTATCTTTCGATAACCGAAAACAAAAAGCTTCCCCTATATTTTCGTTGACCGTCAATCGCTGTCCCGGCTCTAATTAGTTTACAGCCTATATACTATCATTTCTTGTCAGGCGGGCGGGGTGCGGCGAAGGGAGGGGGAGGGGGGCCGAGGAGGGCAGCAGCAGCCGCGGGCACAGCCGAGCGCTAGCGCTAGCCAGCGCAGTGTTTCAGTGACTTTTGAGTGTGAGCAGTAATTCTGCGAGGATAGCCGAGAGAAAACTGAGAAAGATGGCTCTTTCGGCAGCAGCCGATTAGAATGTTATTAGTCATCCGATCACTGTTTACGAGCAGGGCGACGAGTATCAGCTGGATGCACGAGAACGGCCGAGCAAACTTCGGCCAGTTGCTGTGACAGTTGTCTGAAACCTGAGAGCTGCCTGTTTTGCTGGTCTCTCTATCATTGTCAGCTCGGATCGTATACGTCGCAGAAACACACTGAAGCAAGATGATGAGCATTTGGTCGACCTCTCTCTTCGACGCTGACGTCGGTATGAGGGTGGACGCTGTATACTGCGTACACACAGACACACACATACGTACACGTACACACGGGTATCCCGTTCTTCTTTCGCACCTTTCTCATTCTCTCTTTCTTTCGTCGTTCGCTTTGTGTTTGTGAGATTACTTACGCGTCTGACGACGCACGCTCGGGTTTCCCTTTGTTTCTTGCGGGGGAAGGGAGTTTGTTTCTGGCTTTTTCGCGTGCGTATGGGTTGTCAAACTTATTCGATGACGTGATTTTTACGATTTCGTTTGAAGGACGACTATCCCCGGGCTTTGTTTCGCGGGTAGAGATCCAGATTGTACTCGATTGTTCCGCGCGATGCTACAACGGGTGCACGATGATGTGTGTTTTGTGTGTGTGTGGATGGCTGGGTTGGAAGTAATATTAAGCACTTATTGGTTTTGGTTGTTTCAGAGAAGGCAACCAGCAACAAGATTGTTTCTGAGGACTGGGCGCTGATTATGGAAATATGCGACAAGGTGGGTTCTTCGCCTCAACACGCCAAGGATTGTCTTCGATCGATTGTCAAGAGACTGAACAACCCGGATCCCCATATTGTGATACTTGCCATAACTGTAAGTGAAACTTTAGACTGTCATGAATTTGATCTACTTTTTATATCAATTGATTGAAAAAGCAGAGTGAAAAAAATATATGGATTAGTTAATGTTGCATCAGAATCAGTAACTATAGTTATGCTCAAACGATGATTCACAGTGCAGTGATCTGTAAATTATCATGATATTGAAGTCCATTTTTTAATTTACTAATACTTTTAGCACTTCTTTATATAATACTATGGTTTATTGTATATTATAAGCATTATAGCAAATGTGTATCTTGTTTATATCTCAATGAATGCTGATCTATTATTATTCAATTTAATAATATGAACATACTTTTCTTTTTAGCTATTAGATGCTTGTTCCAATAATTGTGGAAAAGTTTTTCATCTGGAAATTGCATCAAGAGAATTTGAAACTCAGTTTATAAAACTTATAAATAGTAGCCGCAATCATCCAAATCCAAAAATTTATGAAAAATTAAAAATACTCTTGAAAAATTGGGCAGAAGGTGATTTTGCAACAGACCCTCAACTAAATTTGATTCCAAGTTTATATCAAAAACTTAAATCAGAAGCACACGACTTTGCAATACCTACTGAACCGGTAAGATAATTGATATCCTAATAATTAAATTTTATTAATTATCTAATGTATTATTACTTTAAAATAAACTTGTACACTTAAAATTTTAATAATTCTTAAAATTTTTATTATTTTCAGAAAAAGACCTCTTATGCACTTTGTAAAGACCCAAACGTTGTTACTAGTGCCCAAGAAGAAGAAGAAATAGCTAAAGGTAATATAGTTTATCAAAAATTATTAACAGATTCAGTGCAGCATGGTTCATACTGTACCATAAATTGTTTTTAAATTTTTGTAAATTGTTAGAATAAAAAATGGTTAAATATAAGTATTTTAATTAATGTATTTCTCATATTTATAAACTTTGAGAAAATCGATTTAATTTACTTAAACAGAAATGCAATAAAAGTATATCGTCGCTTGGTACGAAAAAAACCAACTTCTAAGTGTGCGCGAAACTGGCTTTTCTTTGCACGATCTTAGAAGTTCACGTTTCTTCGTACCGCGCGACGATGTATATATATCCAGTAAGAATAATGAAAAACTATTAAATTATTATGCATTTTGCTGCCACACTGAACCTTTTAAATTATCTTGTAATATAAACTGACTAACTTTTACCATAAATTTATCGTTAGCTATCGAATTATCACTGAAAGAAAATAGCAAACAATCAACCATGTCACATAGTTCGCCATCTTCCAAGAAAACAACTAGTCTATATCCAAGTGTGAGTTCAGCAATGGCTGCTGCTACTAGTAATTCAGAAGGAAGAAAAGTTAAAGCTCTTTATGACTTTGAAGCTGTAGAGGACAATGAATTAACTTTCACAGCAGGAGAAATTAGTAAGTACTTTTCGTAAAAGTATATTTATATAAAATTATATAAGAAGTCCCCTTGTCAAAAATGGTTACACTTGAATAATAAATGATAAAAAAAATTTGATATTTTATTATTGTATTTTTAGTTCATATCTTAGATGATTCTGATCCTAATTGGTGGAAAGGTAGTAACCAGCGAGGTGAAGGCTTATTTCCTTCTAATTTCGTCACGGCCGATTTAACTGTTGACCCGGAACAGTGCACAAGTAAGCAGAAATTTTTTTTAAAGTTATGAAACAGAAACTTTATAAGTAAAACTTCAACACGTTTTCATTATACTTAACCTTTTTCAGAATTAGAAAGTAATAGCAAAAAGTCTGTTCAGTTTTCGGAAGAAGTAGAAGTTAAGACTGTGAAAAAAGAGCCTGAAGTGGTAGAGTTAGAGATAGATGAACAAAAAATGGATAGACTTCTACATTTATTACATGAAGCTGATCCTCAATCTAATGTTACTGACACACAGGAAATGCTTGATTTAGAAGGTAACAATCATTTTTTAATTTTAAATTGTTTTAAGGAAAATGCTCTGTAAATACATTAAACTTCTGTTTCTTTTTATAATAGAACAAGTTACCGCAATGGGGCCACTAATAGATGCAGCATTGGAAAAGGTTGACAAGCAGCATGCTCAGCTAACCCAATTGAGTTCTGATCTGGTGGATGCAATGAATTTGTATCATATGTTGATGAGAGAGCCAGCTATATCAAGCTATACCCTACCAAAAATGCCTCCTCAACAAATGGTCTACCCATACCCACATCAACAAGGTCATCCTCAGGCAGGACCCCCACAAGGAGTACCCCCTCAAGGAGTACCTCCGCAAGGTCATCCCCAAGCTGGTCACCCACATGGTGTACCTCCACAAGGTCATCCACAAGCTGGTCATCCACATGGTGTGCCTCCACAAGGCCATCCTCAAGCAGGTCACCCACAAGCAGGCCATCCACATGGTGTGCCACCACAAGGACATCCCCAAGGCGTGCCTCCGCAAGGAGCACACGTAAGTTACAAACACTATAGACCGAGCCATAGACATCCACATGTAAGTCCCATACAAACACATTTATCATTTAATATAAATTTCAAAAATAAATAAATAAATCAGATGTATTTTTATTTTTGTTTTTTTATTAACAAAAGATTTAGTCTGATTTAAGGGAAAACCGTAATTTTATATTATACATACTTGCTAACATTTATTATTGATTTTTCCAATTTCTTTAATATATTTATATGGAAATTTGAAGATAAATAAATATAAACATTTTATTCAAAAATTTCTAAAATCAAATGTTGGAGTCTGTAATTTGGTACGGGATACCCTCTACAATGTACACTTTACATTTTATTTACTACTAACAACACTGTATTATTAAATTATATAGACTGTTGATTAACATAGTATAAACTTTCTATTAACCTTAGATGTTTAATGGAATGCCATCTGGACCACAATCACAAATGCCTACTGGTCCACAACCACGATTTAATGCAAATATGACACCAGCTGGAGAACTAATTAACTCGCAACAGGGGCCAACAAGTTTACCTAATATGAATTTACCAAACACAAGTTTGCCTCATCATTTTCACATGCCACCAACACTTCGACAAATGCCACCTGACACACGTCAAGAGTCTCAGCAACCTAATCAAAACAACATTCCCTATGGAGGGCAGTTGGGGTAATTGAAATAAGAATTTCCTATACATTTTCAAAAGTTAATTTATAATTTTATACTCATAGTTTGTACATAAAATTATAGTATAAAAAAATTGTTATATTGGATTAGATAATTTAAAAAGTTTAAAAAATCTTTATATTTTATTAGTTGTTGTATTATTTACTAATTTTTTTTCAGTTGAAATTAAAAAAAAAGTAACGAAATAATATAAAGAAATAAAACCGTAAAATTTTAGCTCAGCGAAAATGTACATACAGACATTTCACATTTGAAAAGTATTTTTTTATTAAATTTTAGCATATTTTAGAAAATCCTAGAATGTATAAAGGTACTAATTTATCAACTGACATCTTTTTTATACACAAGAGAAGAGTCATTTATTGTAGATAGACATTTTTGTAGCAATTGTAATTATCTTAGTATTTTTAATTGTAATAATAAGTTCTATCTATTAAATATTTTCAGAGTTACCACATTCCCAATAAAAATATGGCTAATATATATTGTATCTTAAACATAATCTTAAAAAGTAAAAATATCTTCATAAGGCATTTTTAAAGTTGTTTTTTATTTCTATTAAAGTTTCAAGTGCCTTTCGATTGCATTTTATTTGTATTTAAAGTAAGTGAAATTTCTGTGGATATTTCTTACTGCACAGGTCACTAAATTCAGTAATTTCACCTAAGCACCGACATGTGTGTGGCATAGTCTTAAATATTTAATCTTCGTCTAGCATTAGATACACTAGGTTATCATTGTTATTTTAACTGATTTATCAAGTAAAAAAAAGATTCCCTCCACTACTAATTAGCTGAAATAGATTTCTAGGGCAGACTGGCTCCCCTGTCCCCACATCCTTCGTCACAGTGCCAGCTGGTCAGCTAAACAATCAACCGCTGCAGTTCGCTCCGCCCAACGGCCAGCGTCTGATGTAAGCCTATGAAAAAAAAACGGACGGGGGTGAGAAAAAGTGCGATAAAAAGAAACTGGACATGCGCGTGCGCACGCCACTTGGGTGTCGCGCGCGCGAGGATGAGAATGAGGAGAAATTATCACCCTGTACTCTAAACTCGACTTGTACGATATTGCTATACCATACAGATATAAATATATATATATTTAAATGATAAGAGTTAAAAAAAACGAAGAGTAGCCAAAGATCTTGGATTTTTGATGAGAGGACTCTGCATGGCGCTACACTGGCGGCGACCATAGACATATACATATATATATATTATACATACATGCATACAAATACACGGATACACGAACACGAGTACACGAAGCGTGGGAGCACGCACGCCTTGATGCGACGCGCTCTGCTCGCGATAATGACGAGGAGCATTTACTAGTGCGACGTTTGAGATTAATTCGTCATTTATTTTGTGCTGGGTAGGGATGAGAGATAGCGGAGTCAGGCTGATACACATATATTATATACGTTGCATTCCCATATTTTTCGTTTTTATCGGGTGTTAAGAACAATTGGCTGAAATTCTCTTGTTAGATTATATTACTTTAGCAAATTTCTTTTATAGTTACTTGAAATAATAAAAGGTGTAAACAGATGTAAGTTTAAAACACGAATAAACGGCAAATTATTTGAAGAAGTCTGTAAATTAAACATGAATCGAGTAAAAAAGCAGTATCAAGTGATACCGCGCATCGACTTGTTGTGATTTATTCGTAATTTTAAAGATACTTGATTGCTTTTGTCGACCACCAGCTTTGACAAATGTGTTTTGATGCCACACGAGTGCGATAAAAGTACCGGTGCCGTTATACGAAATTCGATAAATAAGTAATCTAATAAGCCTTTTCTAGTTTTTTACTAATGATAAATGAAAACACGAAAAATACACGATGCGTCTCGTCAGATTTATCCTAACTGACACTTTTTGCCGTGAAACTATTAATTATTAATGCATTATAAAACCAACGGGACTGTAGTATGATAGCCGTTGAAATCCAAATTACTTAAAAAGGTCTTATAGAAAGAATCAAGATAAAGAAAAGAAAATAATGACCTATATAACTGGATGACTCAAGAAAAGCCTGGGATCTGCGATCGCTGTAAATAATTCTATAATTCAAAATTGATGCGTTAAGATTGTAAAGCGAGGGCGGAAGAGCGAAGATTTTATCATTATAATTTTGTGGATAATTTTTTGTACTTGCACAGCGTTTGAACCAGATATTTTGTGCACGTACAAAATAAAAAAAAAAGCATTATGATGTGTCAAGTGCAATGCGTGAGTGTGAGAGGGTGACCTAAAGAAAGAGGAAGTGCGTTCGCGCACGCGGATAATTATATTTTAAAAGTTTTATTGATTTGACCTGTATTAGAGTGAATTGAGCGCTGCTTTGCGCGTTTTAGTTACGTTACTGATTCAAATGGAGAGACGAGAGAAAAAAAGCACGCTTTCGAGGATATAGCGAGGTATACATTCGAGCGAAATGCAAAAGAGGTGTGTAATAAGTAGGCGAAAAGCGGAGAAGCTGCGGGTACAGCGGCAACACGACTGACGCGATAGATATGAACGTTATTAATACGCAATAGATAATTTCACGACTTGCTGATGTAGTAGCGTATGCGAAAATTCAGAGAAGGAGGAGGTGAGAGAAATGGGGAAGCTATTTTGGATGATGTCCTAAACTTCTTCGGGAAAGGTGAAAGACGTCTCCGTTGGTGTCCTGAACTTTGTACCTAAAGAAAAGCTAAAAAAGTTTAGAGAGAGCGAGAGAGAGAGAGAGAGAGAGAGAGAGACTTTTATGAAACGAAACAAAAGATGTCATAATTATTGTACACGTTATGTTGTCATTAAACTGTCATTATTTACGTAAAAAGAAGTTCGTTCGTTATTTATCTACCCTTTATACAGTATATTTTACTTTGATATAAATATTTTTTTTATGTCGGCTACTTAGTTTGACTATTTGGTTTTATTAAGTAAACAGATAAATAAAAAAGTTTAACGTTATTAAAAATCTGTATTGATCAATTATCAATGGATCATCGATTTTTTCATCAGAATTGTTTATTTTATTCAATATTTTTAGAATTTAAATAGATTATTCTATAACTATACTTTTATAACATAAATAATTTATTAAATTATCAACGGAACCTCAATTTTATTAGAACAAATTTTTAAACGATTCTATTTAACCGCAAATTCTGTGAAATTCAGTGGAAAATGCTCGTTTATCCAACAATCTACTGCTGCTTTTCATGTTTTAATTTTTTGTCATTGTCATTAGTACCACTGTTTTCTTTTTTGTTCCTCGTGAAACTCAATCCTACAGTTACCCTTTTTCCCAAACTTATACTTTTAAAAACCCCTTCCCCCGTGCATTCATTCCTACACCTCACATCTTCAACAACTGCAAATTCCTTTTCCAATCTTTTTAACGCACTGAAAATTCGCAATTCAATCATCCATTTCCAACTCTGACCCCAAAGCAAAAAACAGCTGAAGCACACGCGTCGATCGCGTCGCACACCATCTCCACGCTTTTTAACATTATACCTTATACATGTCGCGCTGCGGCCTATGTTCGCGCGCTGCAGAAGATTAGCTACTTTTACTCGTCGGCGCGCTATCTGGCTCAAGGTGCAACTACTCTACTACCTACCCCGCCGGCATTTCTCGCCCATAAACGGATCATTTCGACCGGAGGAATCTTCACGCGCGCGGCGTTTCTTCTTCTTTTTTTTTACCGAGCTATTATACGTTGCACGTGATCGACTTATACCTATAGAACCGTTACAGCCACTATATTTATTGCCGAGTAATTATTGGTTTTAGTCGCGCTCGCACGTGTGCAATATCTCTCGGATGAATAAGAGAGAGCTTATCGTGTTTGTTTTTAATAGATTTTTACTCTTTATGGATTCTACCTAATAGGTTTGATGTATGATTTTCAATTAAGATTGTTTATTAAATTGATTTCAAAGTATTGATCGTGTACTGTGCTTACATTCAGCTTAAGTGCTCGCGAGTAAAAAATTAATGTTACGACGCAGTTTCAACACTTTTTTGCAGGGAAGGTGTAAAAATGCAGTTCTTAGTGTAACGGCTTCATACGGACATAAATATTTAAAATTTTTTTCATTCTTCGCATTGTTTATAGATGTCAACAAATATTACTTCAGATCACATATTATACATTTTTAATGCTAAATTTTTACAAATTCGCTAAACAAAAACTCAACATTGCTTTAATTACACGCAATAAACATAACTATACCGAATTCGCTCATCAATGTTTCACTTCGCGACACATCCCACCACCTCTGGAGAAACTGATTATATACACCATCTCTATACCGCAATCACTCGGACACTCCGACCATAAAATTACAAGTTAACACCTACTCGGTAAAATCAATCGGCGCCGCCGCTGCGTCGCTTCCTACATCCGGCGCGAACCTCATACTTACTCGAATCCCCACACTCGTGTAATGATAATCGGGCGCCGCGAAGAAATCGAGATGATAATTGCGGCCTACGCTCACGTTACGTATACGCGACAAGCTCGCACACTTTCATTTAACGAGATACTTCTTTTGGATTTCGGGTACTGTCGTTATCGGTATGGGCTTTTAAAATTTTATTGTTCGTTATACAACATAGTAGTCCGAGAGTTGTATATTGGTGACACACACACGCGGCCACGTGATATGCGATTGTGCAACGATGAAAGATTGATGCGCATATAGCGGGGCATTGTAACTTTTCGTGCGAGCGCGTACAATGTATGCACAAACTTACATGTTTAGCAATAGGCATGTTTTTTTACGTGAGCCGTGTAAAAACTTGTAAAAGTTCGTTCTTCTCTTATTAAAATGAGACGACAGGGTCGAAATTAAAGAATCTATATTGTACCTTAAAACTGTCATTGAGTACCTGCTTATAAACTTGTACTTCATCTAATTACCCTTCTTACCTTCGCCATTAACCGGGCGTGGTCCCATCGATTCGGCGCTATAACTAACTACACAATGTACATTAAAACGCGAGCGTTAAACTTTCGGCCGAGTTTTGCAGCGTGGCGTATATACCGCCCACCTTCTCTCGTCAATAATTAAACGGAAATTTTCCAACTGTAATTTATACCGGGTCGATATAGTAAGCGTATGTGTATAAATGTGTACGCGACGCGGGCCACGTAGATAGTAGCTGCGATGATCGCGTGGCGAAATTTTCGGGACCTTGGTCCTATACGGCACGTAAACATGTCATGATGATGGTGTATGATGAGGCCAATGATGATCATCGAAGGTGATGTTTGCAGGAGAAGTGCACGCGATTTGAGGTAAATCTATGTACTCTGGGTTCTGTAAATTTAAACTACGTTTCTTTTTTTTTCTTAATTCCTTGTTTCCCGTAGCGTTTTGTGGAAAGTTGGTTGTAAGGGCTTTAATAAAGTTATGGCTTTTAATGATTATTTTATTTGAAAAAACTTGTCGTAAAGGTTGACTATATAATTGAAATTGCATTTATATGATGGCTACCGAATTTTAGTAGATTCATTAAAGATATTTTATCATCGACCGGTCATCAAAGTCTATTCAAGAGAATAATGATAGGTTCGAAGCAGTACGTAAGTAATATTTCAAATAAAAATTATAATAGCAATTAGGATTATTAAGTAATATTTCATAAGTGTAAAATGCCTTAGAGGGATTTTGAAAAATCCATTTTGCAAGTAGAAAGTGAAAAAAAAATCCTCAATTTGCAAGGTGAACATGCTGATATCTTCATTCAGTCAATATTATCATTAAGGACGAGTAAAAAAATTAATTACACAAAAAATCCAAAAAAGAGGACGATCGTCGCCTTGAAAATTTTCAAAATTGCACATTTTGAGTAACCTTTATATACGATTAAAATTAAATTACACATGTATATTATGATTTATATTCATGTGCTAGGAATTTTATCACAGCGAGTATTAAAGGCGTCTATAACTCAAAATATTTTGAAAACCTGTATGTAAATTATCGTTAATAAATTCTAAAATATTCGATTTAATTATCAAAAGCATAATTATCTTCCAAAATTAAATGAAGATATCACTCACTCATCCTTTTAAACTATACTCAAAAAATAAACAAAACTCTTAAAAATTTATCGGTTATCTGACAAACTATCACAACAATAATCACTTGAAAAATGCCAAAATAAATACTTACATTTTCGAAACTCTACACTAAAAATACTCAAACTAGAATAGAAAATACTTCACCCACATTACAGACCAAAACACGAACATTCTCGAACTATACGTTCAACCATGACACCTGCCGTGACTTTTAAAATTCGCAAAACCTCGCTTACATTCCTTTTTCGAAAACCTTCGCAAAAATCGCCAATTCAAACACTGTGACGGCCGGAAGACGTCGGCGGGCGTGCTGAGAGCGATTAAAAATTTTAATGACGTCAGTCAGTCATCGGAGCAGCGACCAGTTTGCCGACCTCGCGTGTGTGCACGCGAGCCGGAGGATGACTTCAAGGCTCGCGTCGTGCCAGCGATGCACTCGTTGATGATGCTGATGATTTTCTTTTTTATTCGGTCGATTTTTATGGGGCCACGCGTGTACATATGAATGATTTACAGTGTTTACGAATAAGATTCGAGGATGAGGGGTTCCTGTTTGTTTGGGGTGGTCGGGTATATATATGTGTGCTCTGTGCATGTGTAATGCGCGTGTCGGAAGGAGGACACGCGTATAGCCATTGATTTTGATACGGAAGTGCAAGGCGATGTGTATATAGTGGTAAGTGTATCGGTGGGAAATTGATGGAGGGTGATCTACTTTCAGAATTTCACTTTTAAACTGGATTATGAGGGAATATATAACATAACTTACGTAATTCTTTTTTTTTTAATAAGTTACTTAATTAAAGTTGCATCTTCCGGTTATATTTTAGTCACATCAGTTTCCTGATTAGTGATACATTTTTATTATACGATTAAAATAACAAACTTCATCTTATTAGAATAACTATTTTACAGTTGGATATACACATAAAACGAAATAAACAGAAGGTAAGAAACCAAGTCATTTCAGGGCTGGTACGATAATATTAATTTCGAATATTACAACTGATGCTCACTGTAATGTTTATCTGAACGAAGGCGCGCGTTTCGCAAGGATACAGCCGTGCGCGCAGCGATCATCCGCACGTTTACCAGTCATTTTACTCCATTACACGTGTTTCTTTAATTAAAAAAAGTGACGAGCAAGCATTGTTCGAGGGATTCTCACACGAGCGGCGTCGTAAAAAGAGTGTGAAACTTGTACCTTTACCATACGGCTGCCCCATTTAAAGTTAGATGCATGATTTGATTTATCCTTCGTATTTTATTTTTGTACAGTCGCTAATATTCATGAAATCAAGTTTTTTTGTTAATTCAAACAGACACAAATTACGAATTGAAAAAAGTAAACTAATCAAAATAGATTTTAATCTTTCTGATGATATTATATTTCTATTCATTCTCGTAAGATAAAATAATTTTGAACAATGATAAAACCACGTGACGATAAATTCTCTCAATATAACCGTGTCAACTAAAATTGACATTTCTAGAATCTACATCAACCACTCGCCTATTAATACACCACCACTTGTCTTTTCTTACAACTCAACTCGCCTCCTCTCTCACTCCAAGATCGCACAGCTCACGTCTCGCGCTTATACAAGTACATTACTCCTATAAACAGCCGCATCAATAGCCTTTATTTCCAATAAATACACACGTGCGCGCACCTGTACGTACGCCGCCTCCATCGACGTCTCTCGGCTATCCGTGTCAATCTCATTACTCTCTAAAAAAAAGAAGAAAAAGAAAAAAAAACTAAAAAAAGCTAGAAAAAAGAGAGAGGGAAATTTAGGCCCGCGCGAGCGCGCATTACGAGTATACATCTAGTACGTCGTGATGGGATTAGACGACGACCCAATTTCACGGTGTGTTTTCGAGGCGAGGTCGGGTCACGAGAGAGAGATTTCGATGTCGCTGCTGCTGCGTGTTTTTTCTGGGTTTTCCCATTTTCGACCGCAGTGATGAGCGACCGAGTGAGAGATAGAGGCGACCGCAGGAGGAGAAGATTCTACCCTACGCGCCGCGCGTGCGGATAGTTTTGCGCGTAATGGGCGGCTGATGGTATAATTGAAACTCTCGCGCGCGCAAGCGACTGGGTTAATGGCGCTTTTGGGGGAGAGAGTTGGGGAAAATG
>JAPYZO010001421.1:0-18091 GCA_030522905.1 Torymus flavipes
TGTGGTGTTCTCGACTCTAGATACTGCTTCCGCCATGGCTGGGGTAAGAAATGGTTATGAGATCGATGTTCGTATGTTGTGATGTGTGGTGATCGGTTACGGTTACCAACAAATTTTGTAAATTTTCAAAATTTTAGATATTGATGTCGATAGTTACGACAAATGGGTAGAAAAAATTAGTGTGCTAAAATGTGCGTAACTGTGCTAAAGTATATGTCAAACTGTGCCAAACTGTGACAAGCTGTGCATAATCGTGCCAAAATAGGTACAATTCGGCACAGTTTCGCACAGTTTGGCACACCTCCTCACATTTCGAGGCAGTTATGCACAAATTATTTTTAAACATTAAAAAGTTTAATTAGAATTTTATGGATGACTAGACACAGTTTGGCACAATTTGGCACATTTTTGATACAGTTTTGCACTATTTGGCTCAGTTTGATACAAATTGGCACAGTTTGACAAAGTTTGGCACAGTTATGGTTACGTTATTTAGTCAAAATTACAGTGAAAATTTGTTTAATAATGATAATTTATTGTTAATAAATTTTAATATTATTTTCAATCATTTACAGCGACAAGACTAAATTATTTTCAATGATTTATAATTGTTTACACAAAGCTTTCCTAAGGTAGGTAGACCTCTTCAAAATTAATGTTGATTCTAGATAATTATTAACAATTACTTTAACAACAAATTATTTTTCTTTGTTGAAATATTACTCTTGTTAAATATGATTACTTATTTTTGCCAAAGTGTACATAACTGTGCAAAACCATGCCAAACTGTGCCAGTTGTGCTTAACTGCGCCAAACTGTACCAGACTGTGCAAAACTGTGCCGACGAATCATTCTATAAAAATGATTTTTTACAATTGTAAATTATTTGTGCAAAACTGTGTTGCCAAACTGGACTAAACCGGGTCAAACTGTGCCACCTACTAATTATACCTACTTTAGTACGCTTTTGGTCCGCTTTGCCACAGTTTGACACAGTTCGGCAAAGTTTTTCACTGTTCTGATGAAAAATAATTTTCTCCATGACATTTATTAAAATCTATCATAATCGAATATCGATTGGTTATCGAAGTTTTTTTCGTCTCAATAACATGAATAGTATGGCAGTTAAAACGAGTAGTTGATAACAGTAACAGATCATTTTTTATTCGAATGAAGTATGTAAATGATAATAATATGAGTAAAAAATTGTAACTTACTTTCAGGAGCGTACGTTTATAGTACAGCGTTATAAGAGTTGGGTCGCGTTCAGATCTAATACCAGAAGGAATAATAATCAAGTCGGAAACGCGAGAGACCGACGAAGAAGTAAGCGCGTCAGTTACGTCCCGGGCCGGTCTTCAGGACTCATCAGCAAGGCTTGACTCAAGTAGAAGAGAAGTCACCATCTGCGCCGGGAAATTGGCTTTGCCTTGAATGTGAGCACGCGTCCAAGCGCCTAGCTGCTTTCTCCGAGGTGCAAACACTAACTGATGCATACCTGAGTCTCTTTACGGTTGCTCAGTGCGGGCGGTATGGGACAACTTGACTGGAAGGGGATGAGGCGTGAGCAAACTAGCTACTACGACCACGCATCCAACCCTATATATACGCGGATGTAGCGTCCGCTAGACGCGAGCAATACCTACAATATAAGAGAAAAGATCTCAAGCCGACGCTGTCATTCGTCAGGCATATACCTGCGCTTGGCGTCTTTCGCTGGGGTACATGCTTTCGATGCAACCTGCGAAGTCGCTTATTGGTTTTTACTTACTCTCAATGATTTAAAAAAAATGACTGCGCGACTGACCACGTACTTATATTGTATCATACATACTCAAAAATGAAGTTGAACAATCGACGTAAATTTATAACGCAATCCCCATATAACCGCGAATTCGATCCAACGAACGCATGTATACAAGTACTTATGCCCTCGCTACCGTGACTCTTGCACTTGCCAATCCAAACATACGATAGGCAAAATATACCCATTTCCATACACCTTTCGATAACATACACTCCACTGTGTATATATTTACCTACTTATTTACCGACCACTCGCCTGCTAGAAAACATCTCTCTCGCTCTCTTCCCTCGAGAAACGCGGACAAAAAAATACACGGTCGTCGAAATTCAGAAAAATTCCGCGTTTTTTCAACGTCTACTCTATGTTAGCTAGTAGCTGCGCGCGTGCACACACAGTAAGTATGGCCCGCGGGGATTTTTCATTCTTTTCAGGCCGACGTGTATATAGAACAACAGGCAGTGGCAGCAGCAGCAGCAGCGCCAGGGCATTAATGAATTAAGGAAGCCGTTTGTTTAGGTCGAGGCGAGCTCTAAATCCTGGCAGCGTAGATGTTTGCTATGCGAGAGAGAGAGAGAGAGATAGAGAGAGAGGGGGGGTTAGAGGGGTAACGGTTGGATACAATACTTTTTGTAAAGTAGTGAAATAAGGTGAATGAGGACCGGGTTGAGTTACTTGTTAATTTCTGTTTTTTTTTTCTTTTTTTTTTGTACGCAAGAATTATAGAGACTGGAGAAAGTAAAAATTGTTCTTGGAGAACTGCTAAGCTTACGTTTATTCATGTTGTTTGTACAGAGCAGCTGAGCCTATTTTATTAGACTGACTGAGATTGAACCAACTTTTATAAGTACGCAAGTTTCAATGCCGATCATCAATAACAAATGTTCTATAAAAGCATTTTTTTTTTTTCATAGAAATCCAATGTGATATAAAAATATTCGCGCATTTCTCTATTTTCTCCTAAAAAAAACAATACGCACTATAAAATATATTTTGCATTTACCTTTTTTTTCCACCACAAGGGAAATAAATCAATCCATTCTTCACTATACCACAAAACCCTTTCGCAAACCCATACCAGCAGCCGTCCGAAAAACGAGCAGAACGCCGCATCAAACTGCAGCGAACGCCTCCAACAAACAACTCCTCGAAATCCAAACAACGCAGCGCGCGATTCTCCCCCGCCCGCGGGCATAAATTAGCAGGCTCTCTCGACTATTTGTGATTTATTGAGCCCTGCCTCGGAAGGATGCGTTTGGAATCCAAGTCTACTCTGCCTAGTAGCCGGAGAATTCACGGGAAGAGCGAAAGCGAGTGAGTTCGACGATACATCAGAATGTGGGAGGAGGAGAAGAAGAGAATCGCTTTGGCGCCACGTGCTTTTCCCCTCCACACACAAAGACGGAAGTCGGCTGTTAATTTCCGCCGCTGCGCCGAATCCCAAGACTGACAGAATGAACGCTTAAGTGAATTCGTGTAGGTATATACGGCGTACTTATACGCATATATTGGCGAAACGCTGCAGCATGTTTACCTCAGCATGCACATGCAAAGTCAAAGCCGACTTTCGCCTCAGCTATTGTTTCCCGGTGCCGCGTACACGCGCATAAGAGCTCTTTTCAGTGGTGATGCGAATGGTAGATGCGAGTTCAGGTGGTTCTTTTTGGGAGAGGCAATGCGATTTGCGAAATTGCCGCTCGATATGGTATAGGTGCAGACGATTGTCAGTTGTACGTATGGTAGTAGTTCTTAATTGGGATGTGGCAAGTAATGTAATGTTAGGGAGAGTGGGACATAATTTATTGGAGAGGAGTAAAAATTTATACTTCGAATATTTTTTAATAAAACCCTCGTGAAAATTTTGCAAATAATATATGTTTGCTTTCTATATGATATATGGAATGTAAAACCAAGATTATATGAGTGCCAGGTTACAAACATAATTTTTTAGATAAATGGGTGAGATTTTCAAGGTCCGTTTTAGAACTTTTTGAGTTTATAACTTGATTAATAATTATTTATTCTTGCACATCATACGTGAAAAGTAGGTTTAATTACCCTGGTAGAAAATAGACCAACTTCGTTAGTTAATATGTTAATCAAATGGAAGCATTTTTATTTAAAATCAACATCGAATTTTATTCTTAGGGAAATGTTTGGGTCTTATCCCAGGGTATCATAAAAAAGAATCCGTCATAAATTAATTATCAAATCTGATACTCGTTGAGTCCAGCCGCTGTGGTCTTTAAATTCGTATGTAAAAGGAAACTTTGTATTGTTAATTTGTTGTGTTATTTGCAGGAAAAGACTGCCAAGAAAGTTCATTGTTTGTCTCCCTATAAGCATCTGTTATTTTTCATCATGTGAGTTTTTTCTTTTATAAAACTGAAGTCTTGGATTTCTTGCTTTATGTTACTGCGAGAACGTAAACACGATTGAAAAATCAATGAACAGAATTAAATTTTAGTCCGAAAAATAATATGATAATATTTCAGCCTTTATTCTGATATTAATTCCGTTAATTCCGTTAATAAATTATCAAAAAATTAAACTTTAAAGGCACTATTAATCATATTTTAATTTTCAATATACTAATAAAAACTTTATATTTTCAGTCGGATCATGTTTTATTAGTATTTTATACCTTTTATTGGATAATTTATTTCTCATGCAACTGTTAATATTTAATACTACATTAAAAATGTGTACATCAAAACTGAAAAAACAAATTCACCCTTAACAAAATTGTACCAACGTCTGTATATTGACTCTTCTCAATAGGAAACCATCGCTCTCACCATTTCACCATTAAAAAAACAGACCCAAGACTGCATAAAAGCTTTCGATCGCTTGTTTCAATTACCGCGAACTTATCGACTCGCCGTCGTCGTCGTCGTCGTTCGTCCTTTTCACAAAGTTCGCTGGCCGACGAAAGAGACGAGGAACTGCAAAAGAAGCAGAGAAACTTTTTCCTTCTCTCTCTATCTTGACATCTCTGGCTCTCATACCTACTTGGCGCAGCTGTGCTGTGCGCGCTACTCGGGCGGAAGGAAATTCCCCGTAGGCGCCGTTCCGCGCGCTCGCGCTCGCGTCAGCTCTAATAGACTGCAGGGATCAAATTAAATTACCCGTTAACAGCCGGGCGAAATTACCGGGTAAACATTCTAATTAACGGAGAAATAATCATATTTGCCCCCAGCCCGACATCGAGGGCAACGAGGCACCAAAGTCTCACGCGCGACTTGTCGATGCGTTAGTAAGATTCTGCGTTGGGATTGTGGGTATTGACGAGTGCGAGTAGATTTCTGCAGTTCTGTTAGAATGTTGGGAATGTGGTGGTATTTTGTAGGAATACGCTATTGCGAGTTGAAATTTTAAAATCATCACGTTGTAAAAATTCATAAAAACTTATTAATATTGGATATTTTATTGAAACAGTTAGAGAATCAAAATATTTTTCAAAAAACGGTTAAAAAATTAAACAATTTAAAGAAATCAAAATAAATTTTTTTAAAGCGTTTCAGTACTTACAATCACTTAACACCAAGAAAAATGAATCACATAACAATTCCATCTATATCATAGTTCTTTATTTTTCTTAGTGTAAAGTGTTTCCATCATGAGAAGCAAATTAGTATTACAATTATTTGAATTACTTAATTGTAAGAAAATAGTAATGCTTTTGCACTTTGTTATAATGATTTTAAATGTAAATAAATGCAAATGAAAAAACCAAATTCTTATGTTTATAGTTTAAAATATATGAACTGACGTTATTAACCTATATTAAAGCTGTATTATTCTTAACAAAATTAACATTTGATGAAAAAATATTTAATTTCATTTATAATAAAATTTTTATTAACACATAGATTATGTAAAAACTAAACAAAATTAAATTTCAATTTACAATTACTTAAAAAACGATAAAGCCTTTTTAGAAAATTTTAATACCGTCATTACAAGTTCCTTAAAATACATTATTCAAAAAATAAACTATTATACAAAATTTCATTGTGATTGATTTCTGAATAACAGAAAACTTCTGCAATTAAATAAATAACAATGTATGCCACATTACTTAATTACTTTTAAAGTAGCAATAAGAAGATTTAAACTTCACTATGGACTTGTCATCGTGTAGAAACTTGTTTCGCATTGTTCTTACTTACATCACTTATTCAAGTATTTATATTAAATAATCACGGTAACGTTTATTAAAAGAGTGGCTGAAGAAAAAATGTCCACATATTCACAGTTTGGTCAACTTTTTCTTCTATCTGTGCATTATCTAATAAATAACTTAAATAGATTTGGAAGATACATTGGCGCTCATAGGGGCAACTCCTGGATTAATTTTCACACTTTGTGCTGCTGTTGTAGTTGAAGGTGTAGTACTACTTATAATGATATTAGGGACAGATGTATCTGGTACATGGAAAAAGTACATCATAAATCCAACCGCAAGTATCAGGTGTAATCCCAAAATAACAGCAATGTATATTGGTTTTTGTTTTCCTGAAAAAATTATAAATTATATTTTAATGAATGGAGTAGTATTTCTAAATTTACAATATTTTCTTTAACACTGTTATGAGCAACATACTTTATTCGAAAATAACTACAGTACCTGGAATTATTGGCGATAAAGACCGTACTAAGACACCACCAGACAAAACTGTTGCAACAATCACCAATGACCACTTCAACAAAGGTGAAGGTATCGTCCACAAAAATGCTACAGGAATATAAATTGTCAGTGAATATCCATACAAACAAAGAAGCTCCAGAAGGCCAATAGATGTATCATTCTGTAACAAAAATTCTATATTACAAGAAAACTATCTATATTTACTAATATTTGTTATCTTTTGATTTCTTTACCTGAATTAATTCATCGTCAGTATTCTGTTCTTGTGACTGGGACCACTTCAATGCTCCCCAAAGTACGAGAGGTAACAACCAGGCATAAAGAAATATACACGTAGCGGCATAAGACACAAGGTGAAATTCGTACTTCCAATGATAATTCTCTTTCCAAGCAGTCTGAAGGTAATTGGAAATGTTTCCACTTACACCTATTGTGAAGATCAATGTTACACATACCCAAAATGGACCGTACAGATCTGGGTTTGGCCTGATGTGAGATAATAAGTAATTGTCTACTCCGTGGGGTATCATAGATCTTTTTAACCTCTCAATCACATCATCTGTGCTCACGTTAAAATACTTCTGATAGTACTCAACAGTCCAAAAACTCCTTGCCTCTTTCTCTGTAACACCATTGATAATAAATTAAAACGCTCATCTTACAAAGTAAGATTGTATTACATTTACCAAAATTAACACTGGTAATCCTAACCTCACATCCCAAACAAAAGCTTACATCACACAGAGCAATTTATTTGTAACCTCCATTTCTATCTCAAATGCAAATAAACAAAACAAAAGAAATAATCATTCGCTAATCCTCGTCCTTACCATCCTTCTGACCAGGGAAACCCTGCAGGTCGCTCATCATAGCCGCTCCCGTGGGATCATTGCCCTGGATGTGGCCGAACAATTGTTGATTCGGTGTGCCGAGGTCGACATGCACCTGAGCCGTACTGGCCGTGTTCGTGGTCGGAAAATCCTGGAAGTTGATGAACTGTTGGTCCCCGGGCTGCATGTTGTCGCCGTATTATCCTCGTCGTCGTCGTCTAATATTTAGTATTTTGACATTTTGAATGAACGGCTGAGAGAACGCGACATCTGCGACGTATGCGAACCACGTCAGCGCGAACTTACAGAGTTAATTCGATAATAGAGTGCTGCGTTACCGACGTGTGATTAGAATATTTCAATATCAATAGTAGGTAAAATGGGACTATAGTTCGTACAATTGTAGATATAAAATGAAAAATACAAATAAATAATCCAGTCTGTGTTTAATAAATATTTGAAATATGAATTAGACTTTTATTGAATATCATATGAAAGTACAAGATTGTGCATATTAGCAAATGTTATAAAAAATAGCTTATAGGTACTGCTTATATTTTGTGTATGAATTACATAAAAGACAAAAATAAGGTATATTTACGATAACAATTTTACTCAATAATATAAAGAATATTTATTTATATTCTAGGGATTGGGTCGCAAACTTTAGGTAAAAGATATCCACCGTTTTCCCTTTACAGTATATGACAAATTAATATAAGGTATACTTATATATATTATATGAATTTTTTTTATTTTACTCAATAATATAAAAAGTATAATTTTTCGATACTCAGATAATTTTAAAGTATAATAATTTCGAAGCTCAGATGTTTTTTTAACACGCGCATTTTCCATTCACTTTTCTATGCAGAAAAAGTGCATTTTATCCGGCTACGAAGACATTTTATGGATTTTTGTCCCCGCTACTATCACATTTATGCATTTTAAAGCTTCTTGGCTCATTTAGAGGGATATTCAGAACATTT
Source organism: Torymus flavipes (assembly GCA_030522905.1). Lineage (NCBI taxonomy): Eukaryota > Metazoa > Arthropoda > Insecta > Hymenoptera > Torymidae > Torymus > Torymus flavipes. The sequence goes on from JAPYZO010001421.1 coordinate 8,275, forward strand.
AAAGTTAAATTACAAAATAATAAGTATTTAAAATTTAGATATAGTTGACATAAAAAGAGCACAAATATTTGAAGTAAAATATTAACAATATAATCATTTTTAATTGTGTTATGTATGGCTCGAACTGCACGATCATCTACCAAACTGTTATGCATATAAAAGGCCCTTTCATACACTCGTTGAAAATAATAAGTTGTGTAAGACGGGAAGAAGCGCTATTTCAGACTGGGGTACTTAGGTGTTTTCAGCACACACCCTTGCTTGAAATAGCTCATTTCCTCCCCTTGTTGCACAATGTACAATTACTGTCTCTTAGAAATAGATATAGATAGACGCAACCTATTAATTTTTCATTTTCGAATATTATTATTAATATTTTCGATTAAAATTATTCAACAAATTATCTACTCGCCATGGAACCCGCCATATGGCTTATCTTGATATAATATGAAACACAAGAGATATATAATATACACAAACCTATAATAATGCAACTTATTATGTGCGCAATTTGTAACGGATACCTCAATTTATTACTCCGGAATAAGTATGGCCTCTAGTCTCAAGTACCAATGCCGTGGCAATTCCCATTTCTTCTTAAAATAATGTTTTTAGCAGGGTCCTCAATTTATTGTTACATAATACCTTATACTTTATTTTCTCAAATTTTTAATCAAGCATTGTAAACTATCGACAATTCTTATCGTAAACGAAAGTTGGACCTTTGTTATAAAACTGAAGCCATCAGTACAACAGCTTAACTGGAACCATAGACAATAAACAAACATCATCCGTTTAACGAAACCCAAATTCTGAATGTTCCAAAAGAAAAATATCTTAGTACTAAATCCTATTTCATCCTATTTACATGTCAAATAGAAATCAAAAAGATTTTAATGGTACATTATTACACATACAATTCATTGAGTCTACTCTTCTGGCTTTATGCGTTTCCTCGTCTCTTTAGAAATTTCTTCAGAACTTTGTTCGTTGCATCTTTTCGGTAAAGTGATTATGTCCATGCAGCTGATATCGTTAAAATAAAACAAATCAAATGGAGTCATATACTTAACGATTGTCTGTGCGATATAGTGTGAAGCATAGTTGAGCTTAATATCAAGAAAATGAGTGATAATCTTCTCTGCTCTCCTTTTACGAAACGCCTTCTGTACGTCACGCAGAACGGTATTCTTGAAATACTTGATGTAAATCGGGAATTTTTCCTCGTAGCCGACCAATACTTCGATTAGATCGGTTGGGTGCTCGTCGTAGTACTTCAGGAACTCCTTTGAATTAGACGATACGAGCTTGAAAACCGACAGATCTGGATGTATCAGCTCCATGCGCATAACTGTTAACTCTAGATGACACTCTAGATTAAATTTGCAATACTCGTTGCGCCATCCGAGCATATCTATGTTGTTTGGTTGCTTAATTTTTCCATTAATATGTGCCCGCAAGTTCGGTTCCTTGAGTACCTGTTTGTCTATGTCGATGATGGCATAGTACTTAGGCTTACTGCCATACATGTAGTTTCTATTCGGATTGTAGAACGCGCCTCGATAAACCAGATACTCGTAGACCTGACTCTGGGCGAAGAGCATTGCCATTTCCAGCGGAGTAAAATCCGGGTCGATATGTCTATTGTCCCGACGAGCTCTGCAGTTCACATCCAAGCCCAAGTCTATGAGCGCCTCGATAATGTCTATGTGCTCGTGCGTCGCGGCGTAGTGTAACGCCGTCGGTCCATCCTCGAATTGAGCCGTTATACTAGGCTTTGCGTGAATCATTATGTACCAGACAACGTCGTGTTTGGCTATTTCTAGCGCTCTGAAAAACGCCGTGCGCCCGTTCGCAGATTGGACATCGAAATCGGCTCCGCTGTTTCGAAAATGTCATTAAATTAATATATCAATTTGACTTTATTTGGGCGAATTGTTACATTCAATAGGAACAATATGGAAAGATACAAACTTCGCGACGAAGGACTTGATAATTTCAATATTGGTGGCAGGTGTTCCGCAGGCGTAATGCAGAACTGTCTCCTGAAAGTCAGATATTACTATGCTCAAGTCTGCGTTGTATTCCAGAAGCACCTTCACCAAGGCCGGATTATTTGCCTCCACTGCGTAGTACAGCATCGTCCTCTGGAATGCGTCTTGTCGGTTCAGATCTTTGATGAGTGCGATCAGACCTCGCAATACTATTACGTTTTTGATCCAGCATAAATCCTTTAGAGTAGTCAGCTTCAAGTAGCATTTGTCGCACTTATGTGCACCCGCCCTAATCAGCAACTTGAGTAGGTCCAGGTTTTTATGCTTTAATGCCAGTTTGAAAGCGCTGCGAAATGAAAACGTGGGTACGTTGAAGTAAAATGATATAAGTAATGAAGTGGGAAATGAATTAGATTTGGTTTATACCTGGATGCTGTTTCTGGTTCTCGAAAATTTTTGGATTCGCTCGACATCAAATAATTGATTGTATATAAGTCACCTCGGTATATTGCCTGCTGTAAAAGGCCGTCTTTGATACATTTTTTTACTGTAAAAAAAAGAAAGAAATTTGGTCATCACAACATCGAGAAAATTGGAGTTCGCTCAATACAAGCCATAGAGTAACATGACTCCAGATTGATCACACAGAACCTCGATATTTTTGGGATAAACCTTAACTTGACGTTGGCAGTGTGAGAGCTCAGAGACGATGAGTGTGATACAGCCGGACAGGGATATCAGCCACTTCCAATTTCATCAGCAGCTTTCAATCAGAGTATGCCTCATATCCCCGCCCGGCTACATCGCACTGCTCTCATATATGCAACGTCGAGCTACGATATATCCCAGAAATTTCGAAGATTTGTATGCTCAACCTAAAGCTGTACGCATTCTAGTTTAGAATCAAAGTAAATCCAAGACTTGGCTTCTGCATATACCAAGAATTTTTGACATTAGAGAAGTATGAAGATATAGTTTTAGACATACCAAAATCATTTTCGACAGGTGGAAAAATCCTTGTATTAGCAACGATTGATGAGCCCCTTACGTTAGCCATGGTTGATGAATCCATTGTATTTCACAATAATCCAACTATAAAAAAATTGCGAATAATTGTTAAGAAAAATTTTCACTGAATATTGCATACTTTAAACAAAAAATAAAATAAAATGATCTTCGAAAAAAGAAATGATCTTTAATGACCCTCTATGAAGGGGCGGATTCGGTTTTTTCAATTATTACAATAATAAAAAATTACTTGAAAAACTAAAAACATTATTATTCTACTTATTGTACTTTTTTTCGGCGGATTTTTGTATCGCAAAAATTAGTTACAAATATACTCGGTGTAGAGTTAACGTGAACTTATACTGTTTAACAATCGTCGACTTAAAAAAATAACTACAATCACATTCGCTAGCTATTTAGGTATAGTCCATCAAGTGCAATGATTTTCAATTGGCTTTATTTCAAGGATCTCGCTATATACTTGAGATATGATATATTAAACCTTCACAAATCGATAAAAACAAAAGAGCGTATTTTTTACTTATAGTTTGGAAGGAACTGGAGATTGATAAATATTTGACCAAAGCTTTGGTAACTTTGGTTTGGTGTATGTGTATGTTAAGGCACAAAACCAAAATAAAGTAATAATTTTTCCATTATATAGGATACGCATTAGCCTTGCGGGATCGGCCAAAAATGAAAATGTCGTGCGAGTGGCAAGCAAGATTGCCGATTGGTACAGGTATAAATTCGCCGGTTTGACATTTCTACTGCTACGCGTAGCCAAACCTACCCGTGGCCCCGAGGGTCTACAGCGCGTCGTGCACATGCGGCCGTTGGACCCGCTCCCTACTGATGCCGGCCCTATATACCGACGTACAATATATCGACGCCCCGTACGGAGAAAAAGCACAGCTCGCATTTCGTTATGGAAATTAACACTGAGAAAACTGAGCTGTACTTTTCTTTGTACGAAGTGTCGATGTTCTCTGAGCTATTTCTTGATTGACTTAACTCAGTTTTATAGGAACCAAAAAAGTAATTGTTAATTTTATCTGGAAATCGGCACTCTTTATGAAATTAGACCTCAACATGGGAATAGTTTTAGCTATCAGTTCGTCATGTAATACAGATAATATTAAAACCAATTTCGAGCTAATGGGACTGCTACGAAACTAAAGGAATTTTGTATACATAATATTTTTTACTACTGTCTTGAGACCGTGCCTCGCCTGAATGATAGAGTATTTGTACGTATCCTCCTTGCATTACGTGCCAAGAAAGGTGCCGAAAAGATGCTCGGAAAGACTAAAGTTTAACAAAAAACTACCCCATCGCCCGTCTAAGATTAAATAATTTTTAAAGAATAATAATCAATATCGTTACCTTTTAATTATCCAAGTTCACTACTTTCACTTTGAACACTAATATGTGCAGAAATATCACAGAGACTGAATTTGCAGGGCCTCTAAAGGGAGCGCGCACCCGACGCTCTCCCCAGCGTGAATGGAAGCAGACTGACGCCATCACTTTCACTCGAAATCTTCAACCCTCAACCGCCTACGACAGTAGAGGGCCTTATATTACTGGGACTATAGTTTTCCGTCCGCGTAGTGTTAGGTATAACGGATTTGGCAGTCCTTAAATGCTCACACTATAGCTGTTTGGCTGTATGCATACCTGTGAACTGCACAATTTGGAGAAAATGGTGCGGCGCCACTGAAAGTGTCATTTTAAATTTTTACTTTACTTATAGCAGTGAGCAGATAGATAAATTGTTTATACTGTAATATGCACATGAACTTATAATATATTAAATAATAATAATAATAAATCATAAGGTTGATCAAATCATTAAAAAAATAAAAACTATTAAGTGTCTTTCTTCAACAATGTTATAATAAAACTTATATACGAACATTTACAAACGTTTTTTGTTTAATTCAAGTTATTTTGGTTTTCTCAAAGAGGAAGCTTTGCATTTCGGCCCGAATCGTCTGGTGAGTTCATCAGTAAGAATATAGAAGATTCTATTTTATACGTATAGTGATAAATCAATTTCATGTCAAAGTTATGGAGAAATTATATATTTTTACTACTTAGAAGCGAGTGGGAAACTCCATGTAATTGTCTCTCATATGTCTACAATTCTCACAGTACAAATCATGAAATTTATTTTTGACACTTCTTTAAAACCGGGAATTATTAGTAGACGTGATTGTTTTGAAGTAATTTATAATTGCTGCTATGAGATTGTCTTGCGAAGCACAGAAACAGACTGGATCTAAAATCTTTAATGGAAACATGAAAATAATCCATGTAATTGGTATGAGTGTGCAAGTGCAATATACGGCGCAATAGGAGGATGCGTATAAAACTGTCAAAAAAGGTCTTCAATTTTTAAAAAGGCCATCTTTTCGGGATGTTCGATATAGTAACGCAATATAGTAACTATTTCTTGCATTACATATATGTATATACCTACACTTTTATATTTTCTATCTATTTCTTTAATTTTTAATTATGTACCTTACTCGCTGTTCTTTTAAGTTACTTACAATAGAGTGCCATCATTAAGAGAAACTTGGGTTGCAATAAAGAAAAAGGCAAAGCGAGCACCTGCATGGCAATTGCTCCGAAATCCTCTCAACATCAGTATAATAAATTAGCGTTAGGTTTGTAAATAAAATAAATAGCTCTATCTTTATCAATAGTTAGTGTATATTTCCAAGCCTTACATCTCAGACTTCTTTTCTACTACATATCTTATATCATTTACATGCGCGTGGACTTTTGACTTCGTTTGACCATCTCTTGTTACACAGTTTTATCAATCGCAGAATTCGAAAAAGGGCGATTAAACATTGAGACTTTTCTTGTAATTCTTATTTATTTGCAAAAAAACACCTCTCACCCCTGTATTTGTACTAGAAAATAGCGATCAAAACGCGGGCAAACTGGAAAAATTTGTGCGCATATACAAGAGATAAAGAGAATAGGAATTTCCAAATACGTCACGCAAGAAATGTGCTCGAAAAAACTTTCTTTGTTTTACATTGTTTTATAATATATGTTCCTTTTTTAAATCTCGGTAACAGTTTATTCTTTGCTTTTTTTTACATATAAAAAGATTCAGTTGTTATATCCTGTCTCTATTTGGATTCTCGAAAATTTGTGAAGTCCATCGTAGGATAAATTGTCGCTACAACATGATTTACAATATATATTTAATCTACAAAGTCTTACATTCAGTTCTCTTGATGCGATTGGAAGTTTCATAAAAGATGGGGAGAAAAAAGTTTTAATAATGTTTTTTTTATTTATTTTTTTTTTATTTTCCTTCTTATTTCTTTCGAGCTGAACACTTTGTATGCCATTTTTTGCTTATATCGAGTTAACTCTCGTGATCACAGAAAATAATCTTTCAATTATTTTACATTCTTGCCTTTTTATTTTTCATTTTATCACAAATAACCATTTCTTTTATCATTCTTTCATTTTAGTCTGAAGGAAAACACAATTTTCACATCATGAGTAGTTATTCTCGTAATAATACAGATATACATTATTATTTACTTATGGGTTATATAATAACGGTTAAAGTTCCATTTTTGCACGATTCTACAAAATGTACAGGAGTATCTCAATATCCTTTTAATGTCTTTGGTTCTCGGCAATACTTTGGCGATAGCTTACATCGCCATCGAAAATTCAATTGTTTCTTTGTTTGTTCTTGGCAGTTTTGTAAAGTCAAAAAGAGTTTAATACAATTAAAAATGGTTCATCAAATTTTATTTTCTCTAATTCGCAGTTTTTTTTTTCATTAAACATTCATTTTGCAATAATTTGTCTTTTGTCGTCAAGGCGCCATCGATTATTTGTCAACGTATAAAAACAAACTGCGAATACAGCTTACGATATTAATTTTCGATGAATTAAGTCTACGGTGAATTAAATCTACTACGTTATATGCAATTTAAATCACTTACTCAGCTAAATAACAAAGAAAACAATAGCTATAAATCTGCGAAGTGCATCAACGTGAATTGTGTTTAGAAATCTTTTCAATCACTTGTTCAATTGCTTCTTTTTCGTTGGGCAATTTCGCAAGATTTCTAATAAATAATTCGTACAAACTAATAAATGTGTTCGCTCTGCGCGATATGCTTATCTAACAAATTTTTCTTTTGAATTTATAGTAGACAATCACGATTCTTACATGGTAATCACTTACTATAATACTTGAGGATATTACAAAATAAATGTATAGAAAACAAACTCACAGAGTATCTGTATATATATAATAATTAATCCGTCTTAAACGTTATCGAAAATGAAATAAATCGAATCTCGCTAGATTATCGTTAACAGTCGATGGGAAGACTTAAAATTTTACTCGTCGCGTGATTCGTAAAAATCCTTATACAAAAGTCGGATACAAATATTCGGAAATGTTTGTAAATACACATTAACGAATACAGAATATTTCGAAATTTACAAAAATCTACTTTCATCGTGTTGATTTTTCTGTATTTCGTCCTCTTTTAAAGGACTACAGATGACTGATCAAACGTCGGCTTCCTTCGTTATTTTGAAATCAAATGATTTTACTTTTTAAGTCTTGTCATGATCAACTGCATCAAAGATTGCAGCGTTTAATTAATTATACACAAATATCAATATAAAGAATCTCATTTAATTTTACAAGAAAATTTATCCAATCGCCTCACCACATAATCTAATATAAATATAATGCATACAAAAATAGATAAATTTTAGACGTACATGCACGAATATTTGTAGTAATAATTAAAATACGAGCAGTCATTTTTGACTAAGACCGTAGCGCAATAAAATTAAAAAAAAATCTCCACTTTTCAATCGCCATTCCAAATGTAACGAAGGCCGCCAACGTCCGCGCGCGAACGACACTACAGACTCGAATATATAATAACGAACGATTCATAATAATTTGTAATTATATAGCGTACGAGGGTGCCACCTCCGTCCTCCTCTCGTCCACCCTTCAGCGTCGCATTATCGATAATAATAATAATAATAATAATTATAATAATAATGATAATGTTACGTGCTACGGCGGATAATAATGATAATAACGCGTCCTATCGATGTCCTACTCGAGCAGGCGCACGTGTGTGTGTGTGTGTGTGTACGTTTGTGTTTGTGTGTGTTGTGTGCGTGCTCCAATTCCTCGTCCTCGGTCTTTTTGTCGCGCCTGCACGCGGCGCTCGAGTACCTTAGATATCCTTTTGACATCATTCCCCCTCATGCAAATCCTCGCTTCGAAAATACACGTCAGTCTCTCTCTCGCAAAAGTGGCTTCGCGGTGTACTGAATTTCGAAGGAAAAGGGATGAAAGAGAGAGAGAGAGGAATGGAGGGTGGGCGTGGAGAAAGACAGATAGAAAGATAGATACAATTTGGGGGTGTATATATGTGTGTGTGTTGACTCTTGTGTGGTTCAGGTTCTGATGCAGCAGCCGCGCTGCTTCGGCAATCATGCGGCCAGCAGATTCTTTATGTTCTTCGGGGTGTTCTCCTCGTTGAGGTGCTTCGTCGTATAGCGCAGCGCATTCAGCAGACCCTCGCTCTTGCAGGGAGGTTGGTCCTTCAGCAGCTTCACGCAGCCCTTCACCTGAGGAATGACATAAATCATTTCAATGAGGTTGAATTTTTTTAAATTGAAATCATTTGCTTAGAATATTAATAAGAGTTTTTATAATTTATTACAACTTTTTTCAAGATGATCTTTTTGCAGGACTAAAGAGAGTGTGAAACGCTTTTATCATTCTTATACTTATATCTTTTCATTTCATAGAAGTCAGCTACATTTATTTAGATATTATATAGTCACACTGAATTTTTTTATATTCATAAATATGTAATTTTGCATATGGTTAAACTTAAGAAGATGTATCTTGAATTAAAATTTATTATTTTTGCACTACTTAAGAATCACAGATAACAGTATCATAATTAAAAAAAAAAATTTATCATAAAAATGCTGATTATTCGTTCTAATTAAAGTGAAAACATAAGTTTTTTCAAAGCCAGTTTATGGACCATACAGAATATCATTCGAAAGAGACGCTCTTGCAACTTATTCCAACCTCTCACTTTCTTGCGAATGTAAGTAAATTTAAATAACTAAACAGATGTAAATTCAGACGGCAGTGAATAAAAATAAAAAATGTCGACGTGTATTATAATCCTCAATTCTATGAAAGTCAAATTGAATTCTCTTTTCCAGTGTAAAGAATTATAAATATATCGTTTCTCCTACACTAAAACAAAAAACCAAACGAAATACAGAAATTAATCAAAAACTTACGTCGACGTTGGAACCTTTGACGAATGCGCCCTGCGGATGGACATGATCGTAAAGTATCACCAGGCCAACCATCACCCTCAGCACGAACAGCTGCGTCTCCTCTCGCTGGAACTGCGCCAGCAGGTTCCTGCGCAAGCATCACACACACACACAAGGTGTCCCTTAGAAAGCCTCGTCGCAAGATCGCGAGCGATAAAAGTACAGGAGAAGAAGAAGAAGAAGAAAGAGAAAAAAGAAAGAGAAAGACAGTTCGCTTACGGATTTTCCAGCATCCTCAGGCAAACTTTCGCCATCGTTCCCAAAGTTTCCGTGATGTTTTCCCGGGGTATGTCCTGGTTCTATATATGGAGGGCAAGAAAAATACGCGTTAGCTGTCATGTACATATATAGCGTGAGACACTGCTGCTGCTAATTGCTAAGTGCTCTATAATGCGACAACGAGGCACTCCAAGTGTATTTTTTAG
>JAPYZO010001423.1:0-21163 GCA_030522905.1 Torymus flavipes
TGAATATTCATAATTTAATTCTTTCGTGTCGCAATTTAAAGCTACTGCGTAATATATTAAAATAACAGAATATGCATTAAAAAATTTCCGAATTCATAAAATATATATTTATTCTTCAAATATTCATTAAAAAAATGTGTATATTCAAGCCCCACCTAGTGAAACATCTATTTACTTTTAATTATGATTTATATGTACATTATTTATTCTAGAGAATTTTCAACGTAAATATCCAAATAAAATTAGGTCATATATATACAAATTAAACTTCCAAATATTTATAACCATAAAATTATACAATAAATCACGGTGCACTTAACCTCCCGGAAAATCAACAAACGAATCGTTCCAGTGAACCTTCGAAACCATCACACGCCGACGTCACTGCGACCCTCCTTTCCGGCCGGACACTGTCCCTCGTCTAAACGTCGAGCGTTGTCTCCCGATTTCGCGAGTCCGCACGACACGCAGCTATCGCGTGATAGCAGCAGCTACCTAGCCGCTCCGATAACGGCTGCCGATAAATTTTGTCGACAAAGCGCGCGGCTCGATCGGATCTCCTGTGTAGGGCTGCAGCCGACGACGCGCATTCCTAGACACGATAGACGATCGCGATTGTCGGGCGACGGCGCCGTGCGCGGGCTTATCTGCGGCAATTGCGCGTTTTAATAATCGAAGCGGTAGTGGGTGTAAAGTACATGTGTTGAATGAGTGTTCAATGAGTTATATGTGTGTGTGTATGTGTTCGGATTTAAATTTGATTATGTTGATATTTATGAAAAGGCTTTTTACGTAACAACTGTATATTTAACAAATTGTATATTGGAAATGAAGAAAAAAGAATAAAATATTGGATAGATGTACGGTCTAGAAGGACTGAAACTATATTCAATTTACGCACTTTTTTGCATTGATTTGGCTTATCGTGAACTTATTTACAATGAGAAAGTATCATGCTTTATCCTAATCGTGTATACGTTATAATCAAATATTAGTAAACTAAGCCAATGTGCAAAACAAAAATATAAACATACCTAGTTATCAGTTTGATAAATGAATTTAATAAAACTGAACTCTATGTGGTCAGAGGCTTACCTGCAACAAGAAAGATAATTCACGTGTTAAAAATGACATACAATTATGTGTGAATATATATATTTTTACAATATTTTATCGTAAATTTATGTAGGAGAAGATTAATTGCATTTATGTAAAATTTATTTTATCCGATTATAACGAGTCATTTCTTGAATGACTATTATTGATGTGTTTTTGGGAAATGTGAGAAACGATGAATAAAAGTTGCTTCTGGTTAAATAAGGGTTGGAAATATTTTGAAATATAACATAACAGCATCATTTTAGTATTTATCTTGAACTTTATTATTAAATTATTTATTAAATTTAATGTATTATTTCATACTTCTTTAACGATATTCAGAGGAGGCATATATGAAAATTTTACAAAAAATAAAAATAATAATAGGCAATCGTTTATGTTTACCTAGTAGAATATAATAATTTTTTATTAGGGCAGCTAATTATCGCATTATTCGCGATAAGAATAATCATTTACTAACCACGTGCTACTGATAATTGAGGTAGAATAATTGAGTGATATTCGGTAGTTATCGTGTATCAAACTTGATCGATTTTCATTTAATTAATATTTCAATTACAAGGAAATCAGAATAAAACATCGCGATAGCACTAGAATTATTAAAAATGTTTTAGCGAATATTCATCCTTATAGTTTTTCTAAAATGATTTAAATTAATATAATGTTTAGTCACCGTTACAAGTTATATAAAATAGATAGAGAAATTATTTCAATAAATTGTGAAATGTACGTTATTTTTTAATGCTTAAAATTTGTATAGATCTAATTTTTTATAAACGTATCCAAATTCTAATAAAAAAATAATCATTTTGATATTTACTATTCAATCGGCATTTTCAAATGAGATTTCGGAAAAATCTTTAGATAGTTCACATTCTGTTTTACTATGATTTTTTAATAACTTAATTATAGTCATGTAGTTCAACGATCGCGTAAAAACGACATCTCTAGAATCAGAATGTGGAAAATCAGAGATTTTGCGGAACCGCTTTAGAGATTACAGAAATGACTGATTACAAAATTAATTCAGGAATTATGATATTTATAAACAATAAACTGATTTCGAACAATGTGTGCAATCTTTATCCTCTTGGTCTTTATGTATTTGGCGCCGAAATAAATCATAGGTATCAGTTGCCAAAGGTGAAAATGAACCGATAAATTAAAAGCATTGTTGATGATACGTGGAACAATAACAATAATAAACTGAAATTTTGCAGGAACAAAAATATCAACTGATAAATGCTACATATATCGCTCATGTTTCTCCAATTCGTAAAACGACTTTTTAAACCTTTTTCTAGACATATTATGGGAATTTCGGTCAACTTGTCATAAAATGGCTAGAAAATGTTCAAAAAATCGTTTCACGTATGACAGAACAATGGATGATATAAACCGGAAAAATTGAATTTTTATTAAGTCTTATAAAAAGTTAGATTCCGAGACTCAAGAAAATATGGTACTTATTCAAAATACTTGTGAATCGAAAGGACTTTTCCTAGGCTTTTAGCAAAAAGTACTGCCTTCATAGTTTTGTAACAGACATCTGAAGTCCACTAAGTACAGAAAAAGTTTACCTGATTTGAATTCTAAGGACGAAAAGGGCATCTTACCTTTTTAACATTATAAAATGTTAGAGTTAAATTCTGAATGCTTATATAAACCTCCGGATGTGGTAGACAACGATCATTAATTGAGAAATCCCAGTTAATTGGACTAGAGGTAGACTAATGTTCGCGATTCTAATCAGCGCCTACGCTATCAAGAAAGCAGTTTTATCATAACCGAAAAATCAATTCACGATATTGCTACTAGTTTATCAGTTGAGTCGCATGTAAATGATCGACAGTGTTGATGGTATATATACCCAGATGATGCGAGTAGAAGCATTACCAGTTCAAACAACTTGTACTGTAAAGATGGTCTCCTTCCTACTGATCGCCGCCCTCGTGGTAGCAGCTACTGGTGAGTTTGCAAATTTGAATACTTTATGAAATTCTAAACGCTTCTGCTATTTGTACGTCAGATTTATGTATACAAAGTATATACATATATAACGGAATATAATTTCTCTAGTCAGATGTCAAAGCAAAACAAATTATTGTTGCTCTATTTCTTGAACATTACTAAAATTAAATCAAATCTATAATGTTTTTCTTGAAATACCACCACCATAACACATTTTTATGAACTCCATTATTACGACAATTAATTCGATCTTCTATTCTCAATTTTCAGCTGTACCAACCACTCAGAACATCAATCCGGTCTTCCCAGTCGGCCGCATCGTCGGTGGTGAGAATGCCGTGATCGAGACCTACCCCTACCAGATTTCAATAGAACTCAACGGTCGCCACAACTGCGGCGGCTCAATCATCTCAGCCAACTACGTCATTACTGCTGGTCACTGCGCCGAGTACCATGCCAGCAGGCTGTCCATCCGCGCCGGTACTTCCCTGAAGCAACAGGGCGGCAGTGTTCACGAAGTTGTAGAGATCATCCAACACGAAAAGTACGGCAGCAACAACTACGGCATCCCGTTGAACGACATAGCTTTGCTCCGCGTGAAGGAACCATTCCACTTTGACGACACGCGTCAACCCATCAACCTTTTTAATGACGACGAGGAGTCAGTGGCCGGAGTCAAGTCCGTCATCACCGGCTGGGGCAACACCGGCAAGGGATCGCCCGTCCAGCTGCAGACCGTAACCATACCCATCATCACCAAGGATTTGTGCAGCGATGCTTACGGGAGATACGGTGGCATACCCACGGGACAGATCTGCGCTGCCTACTACGGTGTCGGTGGTAAGGACGCCTGCCAGGGTGATTCTGGCGGTCCTCTGGCTATCGATGGACGTCTGGCTGGTATTGTTTCCTGGGGCAACGGCTGCGCCCAGGCTTACTACCCTGGTGCTTACACCGAGGTCGCCGCTTACCGTCAATGGATCAACGCACATGCTGAGTTTTAAGGATGAAATTTTTTACTGGATTGACCATGTGAATTGATTGTCATCGATCTTTTATTCTCTGCGAAATAATTTGACTGGCTTGCACTTTTCAGAGCGAGCGACTGTGACAATGTGATCTTTTCTTACATAAATAAAAATTATATTGTATATATTATATCTGTTTTATATATTTCAACCTTTAATAATTTATTCTCCGTATAATAAATTTTTAATATCAGTATAGTCTAAAGTTGCTATTTTTATAATATTATAGTATTATACTTTAATATCAATCTAGATAAAATTGTTATTTTCGATATTCTATGTTACAGTAAATTTTATCCTGCTTCTGGAGAATTAATGATATCATAAGCAATAATAATGATTTCAAAGTATTATGAAATCGGAAAATCGCTATAGCAAAGAAAAAAAATTTAATTTAATAAAAAAAAAGAAATATTTTCCAAAAATAAGTACACAGAAATGCAAAGACAAAGTTCTGCTCGGTCAAAATGGTCTCCAGATCATAAATCGATTTAGAACATAGCTTTAAACAAACAATTTATGAATAAAAAAATTATTGTTGTATGTAATTTTCATTTTACGAGTTTCGTTCTCGTTCACTTATTTCCTGACTTTCTCGGCGCTAGTGTTTTGCCCCCCAGATTGGTTCATCATACCCAAAACTTTTGCTACAAACTTAACTACGAAAAAACCATTTAAAACCGCATTACTTGAAAAAAAAATGATTTTTTATAGCTTTTTATGCCTTTTGCTTACGTTGAAATTTATTTCTCATTGCGATAGCGTTGTATAAATATACTTTGTAGATCATCTATTAATCTCTATAACCATAGTTAGGCAAAAACTGATTGTTTTGCAATAATTTTTTCCATTTTTTTTTAATTTTTAGGATTTTTAGCATGGAAAAAATACTTACACATAAAAACTTAAAATTGAAACTTTTAGGGCGATAACTACATAAATTAGGAATAATTTGCACTTGGTCGCATGAAAATTCATCAACCTGTCTCAGAGAAAAGTAACGCCAAACTTTTTATCTTGAAAATGCTATAACTGAGAATAAAATGAGTTTAAGGACCTCTGCCTTGGCTCATTTTATTCAAAATAAGTTATATTTACAATATATTTTAATTATTTTCTTATAATGATATTTTTCATCATTTTTTAGGTAATTATGGCCAGAAAGGCCTATAGTTGTAAGACCTTAAAGGATTCAACAGATGGATTTTAATGAAAATTAAATTTATATTTAAGGAAGTACTATCGGTACGCCGTGAGTCAAGTGCATGTGTTGGTCATTACTAACCTCTTAACCTTTCGCAATATTGCCAAATAGGGTATGCAATGATCGAATGAGCGTGAATAATTTTTTGATTTGCTTATATTAACTCTAAAAATTGGTGAATCAACATTTGGATGTACGCATTAGAATCGTGGGATATTAAATTATATATTTCTCGAGGTTTTATTAAAAACTGAAAACCCGTTTTAACCAATTTCTCGATTAAAACTGTCGAAAACGTGATTTCGTGTGAACACAAAAGTATTTATAACTTTTTTTTGAGTTGGTGTAGCTTTCCAAAAATTTATATGAGTCAGTTTAAGGTCATAACCTACTAGTATACTAAATATTGTAATTTTCTGAACACTAATTCAAAACCAATAGTACTTAAGACCTACAGGAACGTACTTTTGAGTATGTTCTATTGTCATACGATCAAGTATAACATTGTTCACCAATTTAAAAAATTTTATTCAGGAAATATACGTTTCTTTGTTTTTTTTAGAATATACTGCAAATTTTCGTACAATTACGCAAGATGTATATGGGAGATTGAGGGAAGCAAAGGCCCTTAAACTTTCACAGATATAAATATCTAAGAATTGACAATTTCTTACTCCCTAGGCGTATGATCTACTATTAATCAAGATTGATACAAAAATTTCGAACTCATACTATAATTTTGTAATAATGACAATAACTACATTGATATTAACTATTTTTTATATGGAGGATAAATTATTAAAGGTTTGACATATATAAAACAGATATAATATATACGATATCATTTTTATTTATGTAAGAAAAGATCACATTGTCACAGTCGCTCGCTCTGAAAAGTGCAAGCCAGTCAAATTATTTCGCAGAGTATACAAAAATTGATAACAATCCAGTAAGAGACAAACCTTCGTCGCTCGAACCGTAGAACCAATCGATTAATAATAATATTGATTAATATCACAGAATAATTTCATTCTTAGAACTCAGCATGATCGTTGATCCATTCGCGGAAAGCAGCGACCTCGGTGTAAGCACCAGGGTAGTAAGCCTGGGCGCAGCCGTTGCCCCAGGAGACAATACCAGCCAGACGTCCATCGATAGCCAGAGGACCGCCAGAGTCACCCTGGCAGGCGTCCTTACCACCGACACCGTAGTAAGCAGCGCAGATCTGTCCCTCGGGAAGACCACCATACCTCTCGTAAGCATCGTCGCACAAATCCTTGGTAATAATGGGTACGGTGACAGTCTGCAGCTGGACGGGCGATCCCTTGCCGGTATTACCCCAGCCGGTGATAACGGACTTGACTCCGGCCACTGACTCCTCGCTAGCGTTGAAGAGGTTGATGGGTTGACGCGTGTCGTCGAACTGGAATGGCTCCTTCACGCGAAGCAAAGCTATGTCGTTCAACGGGATGCCGTAGTTGTTGCTGCCGTACTTTTCGTGTTGGATGATCTCTACAACTTCGTGAACACTGCCGCCCTGCTGCTTCAGGGAAGTACCGGCGCGGATGGACAGACGGCTGACGTGGTACTCGACGCAGTGACCAGCAGTAACGACGTAGTTGGCTGAGATGATCGAGCCGCCACAGTTGTGGCGTCCAGAGAGTTGCAGAGAAATCTGGTAGGGGTAGGTCTCGATCACTGCGTTCTCACCGCCGACGATGCGACCGACTGGGAAGACCGGATTGATGTTCTGAGTGGTTGGGATAGCTGAAAATTAAGGATAGTAGATGAAGTGAAGTGTTTAAATGTAATCGTATTTCAAGCAAAACACTATAGATTTGATTTAATTTTAATAAAGTTCAAGAAATAGAGCAACAATAAAGTGATTTTAGAAGAATTTAAAATTTCATAAAGTATTCAAATTTTCAAACTCACCAGTAGCTGCTACCACGAGGGCGGCGATTAGTAGGAAGGAGACCATCTTTGTAGTACAAGGTCGATTGAACTAGTAATGCTTCTACTCGCATCCTCTGGGTATATATACCCTCAACACCACCGAGCATACATATGACTGGACTGATAAACTAGTAGTAATATCGTGAATTGATTTTTCTGCTACGATAAAACTACAGATGTCTTGATAGCGTAAATGCTGATTAGAATCACGATCATTGGTCTACCTCTAGTTTTAGTACTTTAATAAATTGAGATTTCTCAGTTAACGATTTTTGGGTACCGTATCCGTTGGTTTATATAAGTATTCAGAATGTTACCTTAACTTCTTATAACGTTAGAAAGGTTGAGCGATGCCCTTTGGATTCGTCTGGATTTTGTATAAGACCTGTGTTATTGAATAGTAACGTGTGGGTATTAAAAAGAATCTTACTGTTTTTATTATTTTTTTAATTTGTATATACAATAATACACTACTACATAACAAATATTTAAGTTACATAAAATTCAGAATTTCCTGGATCAATGAAAAATTAATTTAAGAGAATAACAAATGAAGTTTAATGCAGCTAAGTGTTCATGAATTGGTGTCAGTTTTTTCAGTTTTGAACATATCAGTGGAAATAAATATTTACTAATGATGCAATAGTTGGGTGAACGAAGTAATTTATTTATTTACCCCAAAAAATTGAGAATCAATCATACAAAAAAAATTTCTACAAATTCAAATAAATACTTTAAATGAAAAAAGAGAGTAAAAGTATTTTGGTGGAAATTTAACAAAAGTACTTGTTTAATATAATGAAATGAATGACTTTGAATTTTGAATAGATTAAACATCGACGTCAGTTCATAGTAAAATGAATATACAATATAATCCAATAGTGTTTGATAAGACAGAGTATTTACAAACTGAAAAAATAAATAAAAATAATAATATTGTTTTCAATACCCACTCGTTACTATTTAATAACACGGCTCTCATATAAATGATATTTTCTAAATCCAGGACTTATCTACGATAAGAAAACACTTTACAAGTGCACTTGTGAAAGACAATGGAGGGTGTAATAAAATTACGAGGCTAAATTTGATGTCTATCGCGTACTAAACGTGATTAATATGACTACGAAGCAAAATTTATTATTAATTAAGTTATCAAAAAAATAAAGATAGAATGATGTGATACTATGTAAAATTTTTAAAAGATAATGAAATTTTATAGCACGTCACAGATCTTCATCGAACGAAGATTGCAAAATTTGCGTCGTTTGCACTTGTTATATTTGTGTTAATCATTTAATATTACTTTTTCGGTGAAATTTTTCACGATGGCACAATAATGCTAATCAATTGTAGAGTTATTCGTTTTTGCCGAAAACTGTCAGAATATGATTGAAACATAATAGTACTATACTACTTTTAACATCACTTTTCCGGTTACTGTTTTATGAAAGTACAATAATATAAATCAATTTCAGTCATTTGGCATAATAATCTCTTAACTATCAATATTTTTTTCTTCGTAAAATGTTAATATGATTGAAATATAATAGTAATAATCGTAATATTAGATAGATTCGAAGAAAATATCAAATTAGGGGTTATAAAATGATAATCAGTAATCATTAGTCTAATCTAATAAAGCACCTATTGACGTCAATAGCCACGTAAATAGCCAGGTCCTCAATATTTATTTTCACTAAAATCGTGTTACCAAAAACTGTGCAAAGCACGCAAAGAGAAAAACGCACAATGTAGCCACTTCAGGAGCCGCGATAAACCAAACTAGGCCGCACGAGCGTCGCCTTTTTGCAATTTCGATCTGTGACAGGCCGATATCGATCGGCGATATTATCGTATTCCGCAAAAATCAGCTGGCGATAAAAATCGCGTCTACGTGTCGGCTCTATGAGCCGGCGATAATATAAAATGTCAGGTGTCGCGAGTGCAAAATCATAAGCAATCCTGCAGCGATTCAGTCAAGATGTTTCTGTTCCTGGTGATCGTCGCCCTAGTGGCCACCGCTAATGGTAAGTAGTCGAGTTTATTGAATTTGTTTGCCCTTCTAAAGTGAGAAAAAGTAAATATTCATATCGGTGATGAATATTTTATACGATAAAAGTATCAATCTTGATGAAACGTGCAGATAAACTTTGTACTTTTTATTTATCTCGTGAAAATAATTTCTCTGTTTGCTCAATTATATTCAAGTATTTCTCGTGTGAATTACTTTAATTAAAGCTTCTTATATTCGTTACATTAGCTTTTCCGATACAGTTTTTTGGGTTCCTACTATTACATTCAAATAAAAGTATTAAATTTTCTTAAAAGAAATTTGCAAGGCCCTCAGGTTTATTTTAATTCTACAGAATAAAATCATCCCTTGAATCAAAACCATTCCTTCATTTAATTGACAAAAAACATTCTCATAATTTCCAGCGGAATCCCAAAGACCGATCTTCCCAATCGGCCGCATTGTCGGCGGCGAGAACGCCGTGATCGAGACCTACCCCCACCAGATTTCCCTCGAGTACGCCGGTCGTCACACCTGCGGTGGCTCCATCATCGCGGCCAACTACGTAGTAACAGCCGGTCACTGCGTCGGCTCACCGGCCGAGTATCTGACGGTCCGCGCCGGTTCCTCCTTGAAGGGCCAGGGCGGCAGCGTGCACCAGGTCGAGAAAGTTGTGCGCCACGAGAAGTACGTCACAAACAACAACGGTATCCCCATAAACGACGTGGCCGTGCTCCGCGTCAAGGAACCGTTCCAGTTCGGGCCTACCCGCCAGCCGATCAACCTGTTCGAGCAGGACGAGGAGTCAGCAGCAGGAGTCAAGTCCGTCATCACCGGCTGGGGCAACACCGGCAAGGGTTCGCCCATTCAACTGCAGACCGTTACCGTACCCATCGTCACCAAGGAATTGTGTGACAAGGCTTACAAGGGTTACGGTGGTCTGCCCCCGGGACAGATCTGCGCTGCCTACTACAACGAGGGTGGCAAGGACGCCTGCCAGGGCGACTCTGGTGGCCCTCTGACCATTGAAGGGCGTCTTGCTGGTATTGTCTCCTGGGGCAACGGATGCGCCAAACCTTTCTTCCCTGGTGTGTACACCGAGATCGCTGCTTTCCGCGAATGGATCAACGAGCACGCTCAACTTTAATGTGATGTTGAGGAAGAGAGAGCATAGATGAATTTATATAAATATTTGTTAGTATTCGTTGATTGTGGAATTTGTATTACTATAGATTTAATGAAATTTTTTATACTTTATTACCTGTTTTTTGTATGATCGGTATTTTTGTATTTTGTAACGAGAAATTGTGACGAACTCGCGTATGCGTGTGATTATTGTACGAAATAAGTTTTTAATAAAAATGTAAATAGCGAATTTTTAATATCAAATTATGGATACTTTTTGTTTTTGCCCTTCTTATTATGAAATTTTACTTTTAGAGTGAAGTTAATTCTGTCGTTTTTAAATATTAATTAAGGTAACTTTAAAAATCATAGAGTTGAAAATTAGTTTCAAGGATTGAGACATTTGAAAATTTTCGATTCTTTCAGCAAGCTATTAGTAACACTGACAACTAATATTATTGAAACCTAAAATATATATTAAATATGACTCATATACTTAGTAATTTAGAAATTAATTAAGAAATTTTTAATCATTTTTGTACTTACAATGAATAAAACACTAATGGTCGAAGTTTTAAGAGCTTAGGTAAAATTGCTCTGCAGAAGATTATTTTGTGTGTAGAATAAACTTGAGAGTTACTGTGCGGATTATAACATAACCTTTCAGAGTTTTAAAAGCCGGTTTATCTATTTTCTTTTTCATCACTAAACGTATATTACATTAATTAGAGCGTACATCTTCATCAATTAAAGCATTTATTTTCATAAAGTTTGACTATAAACTTTTAAATATCAGTACAGCGCTGGGGAGAGGCAGACGTTAGTTACAGAATCTCTTTAAATAGAATTTTAACTTTTCAAGCATAGCGGAAACTAGATTTTAAATTATATATTTTTATAAATAATAAAGTTGATTTTAGTTCTTTAAATAATTTCAACCTTTCTCTAAATTAGGAGATTTAACAGATGAAAAACCGTTAGCTTAATTTTTATCTCGTGCATTTATTTTCATATAACAAAAGAATGTATATCTTTTTGACTGTTACATTTTATTTTTAAAATCAACGAAATCATCGTAATTATTAAGAAAATTTCTAAATATATTATTTCTCTTATCGTGTCCAACTTATCGTGTATAAAGTCTTTGTATACAAATTATTTTACGTATTTGATAATCATTTCAAGTTTAAGCCTACATCATTTGGAATTCGTACAGTGTATATATTATGATAGAAAAGTCGATAACTTTTGATACTCAAACATTTTTTTAAGATACAAGAAGAATTCACAGATGATAGTTTCTAAGTTATATAAGATTCTACGAAGAAGCCCTAATTAATGAAATAATGTATTTTTATTAAATATAAAAGCTTATTATTATAGGATTCTATATACGTATACTAGTAAAGAATAATGGTTAAGAAGAATGGTAAAGAATAATTATTACTACCGTAAATCATTATTTTCTGGGAATAATAATCATAATGATGATACTGATATTTAATACGTCCAGAATTTATGAACCTTTTAATTTGATTGTCTACTATAATAAAAGCTATCTTTACATAGTTGTGAGGTTTTATATATTTGTTTTAAACCCGATCATGATATGTATTAATCATACGCAGTTAAATGAATTATTTCTTCTTTAAAATTAATTAAATTTAAAAGTGACCATTGACATTGAAATTTAGACAGACGAAAATGCGAGGTATATCTATTCGAAATTTACGTATCTGTATGAAAGAGAAAGATTTTTGCGATATATTTAACAATGATTGCATTAATACACACAATTTTCGTCTTCCTTCCAACCATTAATCTAAACCTCTCTCCAGCACAAGTTCTTAAAAAATGAATCATCGAATGTTATCTTTGAATTGATCTAAACCTTATAAAAGTAGTTCATTCCATCCCAATCTAAAAAATTGATGTCAACAGTCAAAGCATATTATACTGGATGCTCCTATTGTAGGGCAACAAATTTTAATGAGAGTACAAAGTATTTATATCGCATTAAAAATAGCATTGAGTAAATATATACACGTGTCCATTGTTTAACAACAATTGCGTTATATAAAACTAACGACATCTCGGAACACTTACTTATCGTAGATATAAGTCAGATACGTGAGAAATACCTGCGAAAGATAAGACCGATTTTAATGAGCGATACGGTTGCCACCGTAAGGCTAATTAATATTTCGCCCATCTATGAAATGTAATTAATTTTTCAAGCACGGAACAAACGTCAGGAAACTTAATATGTCAAGTCGATCAATGAATCGTCGATGACCCTTTGATAATTATACGAGTTAACAGGATATATCTGCTTACCACAAAATTTTTCCTAAATGTTGCCTCTCAATAACATTTAAATATAACCAACTGAGATTTCACCTTGAAACCAAAATACATTAACCACATAATGATATAATATATTATAAGGGCAGTCCATAAAAAGTACCGCTTTAGCATCCTCGTAAAATGCAAGTTTACGATCACTTAAAACTTCGCGGTAAGTTTTTTTTTTTTTTTTTATTTTCGAGTAGAAAGTAAGGCAGTAAAAGCACGAATAACCCGAAAATGTCTCTCATATTTCCCTCCTATCTCCCAAAATAAAAAACAATAAAACGAGATAAAAAGCCGCCATTGCTTGCATTCGAATAAGCGCCACTACGAGGAACCGTGACCCCAAAAAACCGATTAGAAACCTAGAAATCCAATTGCAAAGGAATCTATGGAAATGAGCGACCACTTGACCTGCCTAATCCTCCGCGATAAAACCGTCCCATAGCGAGACGCGACGGATGTTTCCGTGCGGGCGGCGCGCGATTTTTATCGACGGCTGCGTGTACGCACTATCGTTTGGTAAAAATCGGCCACCGATAAGCGCGTATATGCCCGTCAACTCGAGGTGCGCTTCTATCGCAGTCGCATGTAAATGCACGACGATGATGATATATAAACCGGCCGAGGGTTAGCTGATGCATTACAATTCGTGGCCAGGCGTAGATCCGAGATGATGTCCCCGTCGCTGTTGTTCGTTGCTGTTGCCCTGGTGGTCGCTTGTGTTCATGGTGAGTTGGAAATCGTAATGTTTAGGAATACATCATTTTTGGCTATTGTTTACCTCTTTATTTGGTTGTGTGCAAATTAGATGTAAATATTGGTGTTTGAAAATCGTGTAATGATAGATATTTATATTTTCAATATTCTTATAGTTTAAAAAGTTTTCAAGTATTTTTTCATTTCAAATTTCACCTGCAGTGACTAGTTTTCTCTTAAATAATGTTTACTCACGAAACTGTCTTCAGTCGCCAGTCAATAGATAACGAGCCGCACTATAATCGTGCACTTTATTATTAATATCTAAGTGCTACTGTACCAGTCGACCTATATACAACATATTTATCAAGCCAAGGAATTTCATTTCATTCTTTAATCACCATTATTCTGCAGCTGGGCCAGTTGAGCAGGCGCCGGTCTGGCCAAACGGCCGCATCGTCGGTGGCGAGAACGCCGTGATCGAGACCTATCCTCATCAGATCTCGCTGCAGGTCAGCGGTCGCCACAACTGCGGCGGTTCCATCGTCTCGGCCAACTACGTCGTCACGGCTGGTCACTGCGTGGGAGCGGATCTCCGGTTAATGACCGTCCGTGCGGGATCCTCCCTCAAGGGCCAGGGTGGTAGTGTACACCAGGTCGACAAGGTAGTGCGCCACGAGAAGTACTTCACCAACAATCGCGGCATCCCCTGTAACGACGTGGCTGTGCTCCGTGTCAAGGAGCCATTCACGTTTGACGATACTCGCCAGCCTGTCACTCTCTTCGATCAGGATGAGGAGTCAGCTGCAGGAGTTAAGTCGGTCATTACCGGATGGGGAAACACCGGTAAAGGATCGCCAGTACAATTGCAGACCGTCACCGTACCGATCGTCAGCAAGGATTTGTGCGACAAGGCTTACAAGAGTTACGGCGGTCTGCCCGAGGGACAGATCTGCGCTGCGTACTACGGCGAGGGTGGCAAGGACGCCTGCCAGGGTGACTCTGGTGGCCCTCTGACTATTGAAGGACGTCTTGCTGGTATCGTTTCATGGGGCAACGGTTGTGCACAGCCTAATTATCCTGGTGTGTACACCGAAGTTGCATCGTTCCGTGAATGGGTCAACGAACATGCTGAACTTTGAAGTGATGTTGAGGACGAAATCGAATAGATGGATTTTCGTAAACTTTTAGTAGAAGTGGCTGATTGTCGTATTTATATTATTATGGATTTACGGAGATCTTTTTTTTTATACTTTATTATGTGTTTTTTTCTATGATGGATTTTATTTTGTTAAAAAATTGTGACGAACTCGTGTAAGCGAGTGATTATTGTATGATATAAGTTTTTAATAAAATTGTAAATAGCGAATTTTTAATAACACATCATGGAGTTTCTCTCTTTTCCTCCTTTTCTTTAACATTTTTCAAAATATAACTATAAAAAGGTTTACAACTTAATTTTTTCATCTTATGAGTCCGAACGATCGCAGCTTTCTTCACTTTTTAAAGACATATCTCAAAAATTGATTTGTTCCACGATTCAGATGTGAGGGCCTGTTCTCGTCAGTAATTTACAAGTAAACTTAGACATTGACTAATTTCGCATATATAAATATTCTGTTTTTCCTCTTACTATAATAAAAGACACCTTTTATAAAATAATGAGGGTAAAAATTAAAGATTCTTTATTATTTATTCTTTTTGCTTCTTCCTACAGGAAGTTTTGTAATCAAATTATTTAATATTTTGCCATCTTAGATCATGGTAGAATCAGTAGATAAGTACCTGCGATGAGATTTGAATTCAGAGCTGCCACATACAAATTGCGCATCCAACCTACTAAGCCAGTGGGTTGTATTTTCGAGATATAACTGCGAATGAGAAAGCCGATTTTAATCAGCGGTTAGTCTGCAGCGAGGTTTATTATCAATATGTCTCCTATCCATCACATGTGAATGATATTTCAATCACAAGATGGACTGCAAGACACGATGATAATTTCGACTGTGGCATGTTTATACTATAAGAAAAAGTTTTGATTTGTTGAATTCTTTAAAAGATAGATTCTCGCTTTCAATAAAGTCACACGGTTTATGCGATAGACCAAATATTTTTTCAATAAAAATGTGTAATGTACTTCCTATTATTCACTGGGTAAATCATGATTCTTCACTACGACTATTACAAGAAATTTTATTTAAAAAAAAGAACAGTGAACAAAATTAGTTTTTTATCATTCGAAGTAACAATAATGTTAATATAAAATGTGCTATCGTTTCTAATCTATATACAAATAAAAGATTCCCAATCAATTATAAGCACCGGAATTAAAGTTTCACACACGCACGCAAGTCTAGATCAATTTCACTCCCACCTAATAAAGACTTCAACCAGCCTCCGAAAAAAAGAAAAAGAGAACAACAATTTGACTGCGCTGAAACAGCGGTAACAGGAGAAAGCACATTGGACTCACGACTTATTAGAATAAATTAAAAGCACTATCGGGGCTTATTAATCCGATGCCCGTTTTCACAGCGATTGCGCGGACACGCGAGCGGCGTAGAGGAGGATGCATCACCGGAGCAATGTATATCGTTCGCGTGCACGTCTATCGCCACCTCGGGCGGTCTGAGCTCACTTCCGGGATACCAATATCGTAAGTAATTTTCCTGGTAATAAAGCTAGAACGTATTATCTGCTGCATGAGCTTCTCTTTTTTTTATTATTCAATCTGTGTAATGGTTTTTCGAAGAATAAGGGTTTGATGGGTTCAGGTGAAAAGAGGATAAGAAAAGAAGTATATTTGTTTGGACAGGAAGGAATAGCTTGTTGAAAGATTTATTTCGAAAAAGGCAGGTACGTTGGAATGAGAAAAGTAAGTTGCCGTGTAATTGATAGTTATTTTAAAAGTGCATTACACTTGCTTCATATTATGATCATTGCCATTGAATCACGTTGGCTAATAGACTACTAAACTATAGCGTTGTAAATTTAGTACTGATCAGTACAAATAATTTGTGAAATTCTCTTGATGGCATTCAATCCAAGATCATATAAATTTTGTAAGAATTACAGTAAAATTTTGAAAATAGAATAAATTATTTTATAAAAGTAAAATTTTTCATTTAATGAACATCCACCTGGCAACAATATCAATAAAAATTGACAATACACAAAAAACAACAAGACAGTTTTACTTATAAAAATTATTAACTATATTTCCACAGTCATTCGTAACAAAAACATGTACATAAAAAATTTGATCGACGTTCCGCAGTATCAAAAAACACTCTAGCTAATGACATTCATCCACTAAAACATGTGGGTCTCAAAAGTCAACGTGGCTCTTGATCCAGTCCCTAAAGTAGGCCACATCGGTGTACACACCGGGATAATTGGCATCTCCGCAGCCCTGTCCCCAGGACACGACTCCAGCAAGGCGTCCATTGATGGCCATGGGACCGCCTGAGTCACCCTGGCAGGAATCCTTACCACCCTCGCCCAGATAGCCAGCGCAGATCTGGCCGCTGGGAAGGCCGGTCTCCACGTCGTCGCCGTAGGCTTCGCGACAGAGATCAGTGCTCACCAGGGGTACTGCCACGCTCCGGAGCTGCTCCGGATTGGACTCGGTGTCACTGACGCCCCAGCCGGTAACGATCGCCCAGGCGCCGGTATGGGCCTGGTCTCGGGCCTTAAATGAGAAACGAGGTGTTAGTGGAGAAATAATTATGTATAAACTATTTTTTTGAACACCCTTTGTTTTTAAATTCGGCATTGGAAATGTGAGAATCCTTTGAGGATTCAGGTTACTGCGAAAATTTCATCATAAAAGATTATTTTACCAGCTGAGACGATTTGTCTGAAGAGGTCAGAAATTTTCCTGACGAATACTCACAAATTCAAACTGTTAGCTAATTTATTTTGCTTCGACATTAAGCATGAGAGAATTCTCATATTTCCAATTATAATAATTAAATTTATCCACTTTCATCAGTCACTTCCTTTGAACATAATCATTCTTATATAATCAAAGATAAACAGTCCGGAATAATCATTCTTCAAAACCAATTTGTGAACAATTTATCTGAACATTCTTCAACCGTTTAAATACAATTAGTACAGAGTTTAAGTTTTACAAAATTCTTCACTTACGCGAAAACCCAAATCCAAATCGAGAAAAGAATACCTTCCAACGACATCTCGCCCAAAAATTAAAAAAATTCATCATCCCTACCTTGAACAACTCAATGGGCTGCCTGGTATCGTCAAACACGAACGGCTCATTGACCTCGATCAAGGCGATATCGTAAACGGGCACACCGTCGTCCCTCAATTCGTAATTGTCGTGGCGTATGACCTTTACGATCTTGTGCAGACTGCCACCCTTGTTGTGAAAGGTTGCGCCAGCGCGCACCTCTTCTGTGTCCGAGCTGATACAGTGGCCGGCTGTGATAACCCAGTACTCGGAGATGATGGCGCCGCCGCAGGCGTGCTCATCGTATGCCCGCAGGCTCACCTGGTACGGGTAGGTCTCGATCACGGCGCTCTCACCGCCCACGATGCGGCCTGTGTGATGACGGACAGTCGCTGATTTCAGAACAGCCGCTGAAAGTGGATGGTTAAAATTAAATGAGTGTTTATGGATTATAGGTGAGAAAAGAATTATGTGTGGGAAATCACTTACCGTTGACGGCGACAAATCCGAGGATCACGCAAAGGAGAACGAGACGACACATGTTGACCGGATTGCCGCGGAACGCCTTGTGATCTCTCGAAACTATGGCCGGCCTTTTTATAGTGGGAATTCGCGATTGATAATGCGGATGTGGATACTTTTGATTAGGAAAACTTAAGAGATATGCTTCATCTCGATAAGGACAGATGGTTCGTAAAAAAAGAATTACATGAAAGGCTTTGATAAGAAATTTAATTACTTTTGGCGTTGACGGATTATATTTTCATTTTGTGTTGGTAAAGCTCTGATTCTTTAGATAACTTGATATATTTAGAAATCACGTACAAGACACACTGTTATCGACCAATACAATAAATGCAGAAATAAATAATTAGATAATTGAAGACGTGTTTGGTATTTGTATTAGGTTCTTTTGATTAGTTCACGTTTGAAGTAAAGGTTTCTTTAAAATTTTCCAAAATACAACTATAATAAGGTTCACAACTTGATTTTTTCGTCTCATAAGTCCGAACGTTTGCAGCTTTCTTCACTTTTTGAAGGTATATCTCAAAGATTGATTTTTTGAACCCCCGATTCAGATATGAGGGGCTGTTCTCATCAGTAATTTACAAGTAGACTTAAACGTTTACTAATTTCTCATATATGGATATTATGTTTGTCATTCTCTCATAATAAAAGACAGCTCTTATAAAAGTATTGAGGGAAAAAATAAAAGACCCTTTACTATTTATTCTTTTTGCTTCCCCACAGAGGAAGCTTTGTGGTAGAAAAAAAGAACATGTTTTGAGAGAACATGATGGTAATATTATTCAACACATGTATTTTATTTATATTACTCGGACATACCAACTACTTTTCAAAGAAATCTGTAATCGTTTGATTTAAATCGTATTTAAAGTCTTGACAGCTTACGGTAGTGCGTTACTAATATCAGTAAGGAAGTGCCTGTGATAAGATTCGAATCAAGAGCTGCCGCGTACAAATCGCGCATCCAACCGACCAAGCCAGTGAGTTATATTTTGAAGATATAGTTGTGAATAAGAAAGCAGATTTTAATCAGCTGTTAGTCTGCAGCGAGGTTTGTTAATAATATATCTCCTACCTAAGGGAAACGTTGCAATACCTGAACACACAACCTTACCGAAATGTCCCGGTACCCGAACAATCACATTACCTTTATTTATACACAACTATTTTTAACGTCTGGAAAATATATAAAGATACATCTTATTTTTATGTTTGATATTAAACCTCTTCAAGATTGCAACAATATAATATATTATGAGGATAGGCACGACAAAACATTATCGGGATGATGCTATCTTAGCTCCTAGGATATAATATATACATGGACAACTCGCTGGTGTCTTGCCCGAGGCGAAGGCTGTGTTCAGGCGTGTGACAAAAGTAACTAGCAATTATTAGAAAATAAAATTCAAATATGAAATTACTTCTTTGAAATCTGACTGAACGTATTAGTAATACGCTCTAAACCTATAACTTTTCATATCAGAAACACGGCTTTTTATATCGGAAATTCGCAATTGATAATGAGGATAGCGACGCACGATAAGGATGAATTTTAATAAAAAAAAAAATTACGTGAAATGCTTTGATAGGACATTTAATTACTTGTGGCGTTAATTGCGGATGTAGAGATACTTACTTTAATTACAAGGAAAATTATGCAATCGCTTTTGCATTGTTAATAGTGATGTTTTTTATGAGCTTTATAAGTATTAATTACTTAAATATGTTTCATAAGGAATTATATTTTCATTTTGTGTTGGTAACCTCAGATTCTTTAGATAACTTTATATATATATTTAGAAATTACGTAATAACCTTCCTTGAAATTACGAATTTACAAGGGACAGTTGATCAGCCCCCTGCTTAGCGGTGTGACAGAAGTAATCAGCAATTTAAAAAGAAAAGAAAACATCATTTTTTTTATATAAAATTGAAATATGAAATTGTTTCTTTGAAATATGGCTGAACACAATAATAGTACTCTCTAGGAGCTTGCCAAAATTAATGCAGAAAGAGTTCACTTCAGACTGACTTCGCTTAATAGTTGTATCGTAAAAATAAAACATCGATATTTAAAGTTGCAAAGAAATTTTAACTTATCATTTAAAACTTGTTGATTAAAAGAATTAATCAGTTAAAAGTATCAAAAATCTTTGATTAAATGAACACACTCGACACAATATCAATAAAAAATCCACAGACAAAAAATAACAAGACAGGATCACTTATGAAAAATATCAATTATATTTATACGCACAATTGTAACAAAAATATATACATAAAATAGTTCATGGACGCTACGCAGTATTAAAAAACACTTTAACGCATGACATTCATCCACTTAAAAATGTGTCTCTCAAAAGCCAACATGGCTCTTGATCCAGTCCCTGTAGTAGGCCACATCGGTGTACACACCCGGAAATTTAGGCTCTGCGCAGCCCCATCCCCAGGATACGATACCAGCGAGGCGTCCGTTGATGGCCATCGGACCACCGGAGTCACCACTGCAGGCATCCATACCACCCTTGCCTAGATAACCAGCACAGATTTGGCCGGTCGGAAGGATAGCCGCGTCGTTGTTGCCATAGGCTTCACGGCAGAGATCGGTGCTCACTATGGGCACGGCCACGCTCTGAAGCTGCTCCGAACTGTAATTGATGCCATCGTCGCCCCAACCGGTGATGATTGCCCAGGCGCCGGTATGGGCCTGGTCTCGAGCCTTGAATGAAAAGCGAGATGTTAGTGGAAAAATAATTATGCCTAAAGTATTTTTTTGAACACTCTTCGTCTTCACATTCAGTATTATGGAAATGTGAAGATTCTTTCGGGGCCCATGTCGATGCGAAATAGATTAAGTCAGTTTAAATTTACGTCATCTTGTCACAAAAGAGTCTTTTACCAGCTAGGACCGTTTCTCGGAAGAGTTCACAAATTTTTCTCACAAAGCAGAGTTATTTACATTACGAGTGCAT
>JAPYZO010001424.1:0-25304 GCA_030522905.1 Torymus flavipes
AAAAAAAAAAAAAAAAAAAAAAAAAAAAAAAAAAAAAAAAAAAAAAAAAAAAAAAAAAAAAAAAAAAAAAAAAAAAAAAAAAAAAAAAAAAAAAAACAGCGATTACACATCACCGACATCCACATCCACTCAAGAACTCCCGAGAAAAAAAAAACTTAAAGGCCACAACAACCCATCCACCGTCTCCGCCGCCTAATGAAG
Organism: Torymus flavipes; assembly: GCA_030522905.1. Classification (NCBI taxonomy): domain Eukaryota; kingdom Metazoa; phylum Arthropoda; class Insecta; order Hymenoptera; family Torymidae; genus Torymus; species Torymus flavipes. Next base: position 202 of record JAPYZO010001424.1, read on the forward strand.
TCAGAGCCTATTTTTCACCTACTCCCTCTAATAACCGCGCGAGCGCGTATCCCCTCCCGAAAAATTAAAGGAGACACCCGACGATTGCGCAAACACTCACGCCGTCATGAAATAAACATCGTCGCGTGAATGAAAATCGTATTTAATTTAAAATTCACGGTGACGTCAGGTCATCGTCGCCACACTGTGTCCTTGGATCGGAGAGGGAGTCTTCGGAAGCGATAGCCGTGGGGAGGATGAAATCGATCGTGTGCGTGGGATATATCGGATGCGGTCGTGTGCCAAATGATGATGACTTTTTGTATAATAGTGGTTGAGTGGTTTTTGACCTCTGCGGATTAATTTTGCGATGGTTATGGTTTCGAGGTTATAAATATATGGTTTATAAAATTTCTCTTGTATATAAGTATATTAATGATGAATTTAATGAACGAATACAGCTTATATTAGCTAAAAACTTATTTTTTAGTATTCCAAGCCATATCTACTATAATGTACTATATAGTTACAAGCTCTTCTATCGCGAACTATCGTCGAATTTCATTCAGCAGAGATAAGATGCCGTCAGATTGATCACTCAAATTATAAGTAAATTACATGCTTCTATATCAGCATTCTTGCGAATCGATAGCGGATCTACGACGAGTTTAAATAGAATAGCGATCGTACGATTGTGTAATCGGAAACAATGTGTCTGCTGTTTTAAAAAAAACAGTCCTACTACCAAAATGCACTCTAGTCGCACGAAACTTTCCGATACCACTATTAAACGTACTTACTTAGAGGAATTTATGATTACGTTTGCGTTGTACAGCGAGGTATGACGAATCGGATCAGCGGTGAGCTTTTTAGTTCTTTCAGTATTCGCATAAATCGTTATGCGAAGTATTCAGGTCAATTATTTCTGTATAGCTATATCCGCGTCTTCGCTTGTAACTTTTTTCTTCTCTCATTATTGATCTATCTCGGTTTTCCTGGCGATTCGTCCAATGAAAATTTCCTCTCTCACAAATATATCCACAAGCTATTTTTATCATATCCCACTTTAATATAGAAAACATATAAATATAAAAAATGTAAAGAACAACGAGCCTGTAATTTTGGAGTCAAGAGTTTCCCGCCTTTTTTCCTAAGACTTCCACTTATCTTATCGTCTACGTATATAACTAAAGACTTACTGGATGATAAACAAACATAGTATCTTATCGAGCGTAATTTTAATTCCGCCCCAATAGTAGTGGCTTTAACTCGCTCGCTCGCGTATATATAGATATAATACCCGACACGCTGAGGCAGCGCGCTACTGCTCCTGCATATCGTCCTCGGTGTCAGGGCCGCTGCCGTATAGTTTCGCGGTTGCAACCTAATTTGAATATTTTATTGTTTATTTACACTCGAATGTAAACTCCATTGTTCTCTCTGATGCAATCGTCATCCTCGATTAATTCAGAGACAATTTTTCGCTTAAAATAACCGCGTGTATAAGGTTTGTTTCTCAATTCGCACACTGCACATAGTCGACCCACGCGCGCGAATTGGCCGTTGGTCTGTTATACACTCCCCCGCTGAGTCGTTCGCTCGCTCGCGCCCCTGCAGCGATCCTCGCCGCTGATTGCTCGCTCGATCGTTAAAGCCGCGGCTCGCTATATAGTTTTTCGCTGCATATGTATAGAGTTTTTAAAAGGGTGAACTCTAGAGTTTTTACTCTTCTTCACGGCAATTAGTACGTGACGCATTCCGCGGAATGGCTTTCGTTATCTGTCGGCTCTCATTTCCGCGTCGGTCGGTTACACTCTCCGTTCTGCGATAGTATAGAAAATTAATTAACCGCGCGGCGCGCGTTTGGAATAATTGCTTTTCACGAATGGAACTAATTATTACTCACAACAATATTGTCATATACTCGAAAGAATCCCAAGGATGATCCTTCAGTTTCCCCGCGTAAACCGCACGAAATCGTTGAATTTTCCAGTTCACGGCCGGCACGTTAATAGTCATCGTTTGCCCCTCTCCATCCTCCACGCGCACATGTAGCGCATTCGCTCACCCCCGTAAATAGAAGTTGGATCATCCGCAAACCGAAATTCGCGGTCTACGACGTCATACCTGCGTCAAGGCCTGCGATATCAGAAAGAAAGAAAGAAACGCGTCACGGCGAGTCAAGGCTGCTACGTTTTACGATAGCACGTCCTTCTTTCCTCCGCATTTCCATAATTACCGCCGTAATTCATCGGTTAGGAGACAGCCTTAATTAAATGGGGAAGGGCTTGCTTTTCGGCCGGTTCGATCGACGAGAAAAACAAAGTCTTAAAAACACACGCCGCGTGCGGTTAGGTTTAATAGATATGGTAATATATTAGTACACGTGGAAGTCTGAGCTACGGGCACTGATAACGCGTGCTCCGGTTAAATAAAACTTATATTATTATTATTCCTATGAAGTTTATACTTATACCTGCGCGCCTATATGTTTCCCAAACGATTAACATATTCTCCAACCTCGAAGCGCCACCCTATATCGTGACTGTCTCCCATTTCTACCCGCGACCTCCGCACGTGAATCACCGGGGCAGACGTACACTCTGCACGCATATGTGCGTGTAATACTCTCCTTGCCTCCCCCGCGACGTCGCGCGAAATAAAATTCTCGATGTGGGTCGTCGCGGGCGACAGCGAAAATAGAACGCGGCGACGGAGGCCATATGGTGTCTTATATATACGAGGAGTATGATGAGTACATGGGTAGCGGGTGTAAATTTGTGTATAAATTCGCGGTATCGATTTTTAAGGATAGCGTAAACATTAGCTGCAAAGTGCAGGTGAGTCATTGCCACCGGTATGGGGTGTTATATCAATCAATCGCTAGTGTAAATACACTCGGTTCATTCGCACCTCGGTTTTTTTTTCGCATGAAAAATCGCACCCATACTTAGTCCGTCGTCTCCGAGTACATATACCTACGGCTTCCGTGCCAGGGGCGAACGATGTGGATTGTGGGCCAAGGATGACGGAGAACCGCGCGCTTTAGGAAGAATCTACGCGTGTGATAGCGCCTTTTACGGAATAGACGCGGCCGATGTGGGATCGTGGACTTTTACGGGGCGACTGCGCTCTGTTTAATTGGCGGGCTGCGTGGTATAAATGGGTGGGAACGAAGATCGTTAGAGAGTTGGGCGTTTTTAATGTTATTATATACAATCGAAGTAACGGGGTTCTTCTTTTTTAATTATTATTATTTTATATATAAGTTTGATTGGTATATGATTGTAAAATTTACAGTTAGCGTCGCAATATTTTATGTAGAGATGCAAAGGTACCGAGATGCAGTGCGAATGCACGTATGATGATAACGGTAAACGCCGGCGGTGGTCTTACTTGATTAAACGCGGCGCACCTCGTGCGTGAAACACGCGTAAATTAAATAGAGAGAAAAATATATATATATACACACACGATGCGCTCTCTCTTGACCTGCGGTATATAAACCCGCATAGTCATGGGGGCCGGCAGCTAACTACCGGAAAATTTCTGTTTGCCGTCTATACACACAGCGATCATGAATTATATATAGAGACCCGGAAAAACCTATCCCATCTTCACTTTCTTTCTTGCTACCCACTCGTCCGAAATTTTTCATCGCCATCTATTGACTTTCCTTGTCCCTTGTGCTACTTGTTACCTTTATTATGCGCCACTCCCTGCGGGGAGAGCGAATTTTCGGCTCTCTGACTCACGCTCTGCGGTATAGGTACATTATGTGCGCGCGAGGAGAGAAGGAAAAGGCGTGGGCCCGGCGCGTCTCGCGAGCACGGGACTAACCGCGCCCTCGCGCAGGATGTGCGCGAAGTATAGATGCAAGCGGCGATCGCGAGAGGTTTATGCGCGGCTTGCGGGGAGAGACGGCGAATGGTTTGTGTGGCTTGGATGAGGTACACTGTACTTTAGAGATAAATATTTTCTTAAAAACGCACCGTTTGCCAAGTTGTTCGTTCGTATGTCGGGGAAGCGCAAATTATAAAGTGGAAAGTTACCTACTTGTTTATTTTATGGTTTTTTTTTCTAGGAAATTAATATTCCACTTTTTTTATTCGATATCATTTTCTCAGTACTCATCAGCGTTTTTTATTTTGATACTGTAAAAAAAGATTATCTGCTATAGGACAAAATAATTTTATTTTTTTTTACAATAAGCAGTAACCAATCTTTCCTCACATCACCGTAAAAAAACATTCACTGCAGAAAATAAAACGATTCTATCTTCAAAACCGACCACTATACTTACACTTCCACTACAAAAGAAACAAGGATAAAGCCTTCGGCATCTGCCGCCGCTTATTTTTACACCTGCGAGAGCCGCAAGCGGCGGCGGCGGCTAATATCCGATTCGTTTGTTTATCACACCGCGTGCCGTGGTGCTGCCCGCCACGCGATGATGTCAGAGCACTCGGTTAGCCTACTGGCGTCACGCATTCACGAGAATTTCAAAGGACGCGGTCGTGAAAATTCCTAACCCACATTTCACCGTTTTCACCTCCAAAACTGTGCGCCCACTGTACATACATATAATATATGTAGAAAATACTACTTCCTTCCTTTCTCTCTTTATCTTCCGACCGGATATTCTCTGCAATTGCCCGCCGCCGCTTCTTCTTAACAAGGCTATATACAGCGGTGGTGGCTGCTTCCGATGGCTCCTTTCTCCGAGACTATAATACTACGCTGGTGTTTTCCAAAAGCCTTTTTACGACGAGGCGCGAAGATGCCAGATGTGCTGCCTATTTTTTGTTTTGATAGGCCGTTGGCCTGGTTTGCGGCGGTCGGATTGCGCGTGGGTGTGGAATGTTCTAGTTCAATTTTCGCTGTGGCATAGAGTATGTGATATTTTTTGCTGATTAATGGATGTTTATGATTATGCTGAGTACGCGTGAAGAGAGCCTTGGGCAAGTCGAGTATTCGCCTAGTCGTCTCTCTTTCTTTCTCTCGCTCGTCTCTATTAATTCAAGTTTACGGCCGGGTGTAATATTAGCTGCGTGACGTAGTCGCCAGCGCGAACACTGCAGAGAGACAATGTTTCCAATCGATTGGCTGGGCGCGTTGTATTTATGGGAGGTTGTCGTCGTGGTAGCGGGGACATGTTTTTACAAGAGCCAAGTTTTATTTCAAGTTGCTTGGTTCTTTTATTTACAAATGTTTAGAAGTAAGTTTAGAAAATACAATTGTAGTTTGTGTGTAATGCTATAGCGTTATGGTAACCTTTAGAGATGTCAACCTATAATGCTAAATAAAAATACAAAATGACTTGTACCTTTAGGCTAAAAATCTTCCAGCACAGAAACCTAACAACATTGTAATCTACATGTATTTTCTCCAACCTGTATAACATCTCTCCCAAGCATAAAACTGTAAAAAAACAAAACTAACCCTTACCCCTTTATTTTAACAGGCTGGAGAAGCGCACGAAGGACCTGCAGATAGCCGAGCGCAACCTGCTGATCTACGAGACTCGCTGCAACGATCTGCAGTCCCAGTACAACCAGTCGCAGGCCGAGCGCAAGAAGCTTGCCGAGCGTGAGCGCGACCTCGAGAAGGAAGTCGACCGTTTGACAGCTCTGCTCGAGGACACGCGCAAGCACCTCGAGGAGGAGACGCTGCAGCGCATCGACCTCGAGAACCACATACAAAGCCTCAAGGAGGATATCAGCTTCAAGGACCAGGTGTACCAGACGGAGCTCACCGAGACACGCTCTCGAAGACAGGTGGGTCAGGTGGGACAGGTGGTGTATGTGTGTGTGTGTGGGTGTGTGAGTGTGTGGGTGGGTGTGTGTGAAGGAGGGGTTGGGTTACGGGGGATGGGGTTGAAGTGGTATCGCGAAAAGGTAGGGAAATGAGTGGTTACTGTACAGTGTAGGTGTAGGAGGGGAAATATTTGAAGTCATTTGTTTGAATATTAAGAAAAGGATTTAACTAATGAAAAACGAATGAAATTTTTATTAGCTTATTTTTAATGTAATGCCTGATGAAGAGTACAATTTATCCGGCCTACAGTACCAATGTCAATGTTAGATAAATATTTTAAGAATGTAACAATGATATTTTAACTCAAGTTTCAAATTTGATATCCATTTCGTTGGCTAATTTTTTTCTGATATTAGTTTTAGACACGTACGCAATGTAAATTTTGAACTGCACAGAACGGTACAATTCTGTCATTGCAAAAGACTATAATATTTAATTCAATCTGAAGACTGTCTAACTTATTATAGGATCACTTTAATATAGTTGACAATAAAATATTACAAAATACAAGTCATTCCCATGAAAAATAATAACAAAATCTACTTTTATCCACAGGTCGAAATCTCCGAGATCGATGGCCGCCTCGCCGAGCAGTACGAGGCTAAGCTGCAGCAGTCGCTGCAGGAGCTACGCGACCAGTACGAGGGCCAGATGCGCGTCAACCGCGAAGAGATCGAGCTCCTCTATGAGAACAAGATCAAGAATCTCACGTCGCACGCGCAGCGTAACAGCGGCGCCGCCACTCTCGCAGTTGAGGAACTCCGCCAGACGCGCACCAGAATCGAGGGTCTGAACAACAGGATCAGCGAGCTCGAGACTGCAAATAACAGCCTCAATGCCCGTATCAGGTGAGTCGTTGGTGAAGAATCTAAAGAAAGTTGGTTTTGTACAATTTGTTGGTACAAAGCAGAAGTAGAAAGAAAGCGTTGGCATTCAGATAGCTGCTTTATCTGAGACATGTTCATTATCGTTTGAATGGCCGCGTTCTTACATATTTTGACGTCTTGTTTATCGCGTGTGTCACGGTAGAATTTGAAACATCTTTATTTTGTTGAGAATTTTGGCAAATCCTTGGCCTGAAATTCACGAAAAACATTTCTAAGAATTATTTATAATATTTTACCATGCAATAATATCAAGTCAAGGTATAATTATTTCAATTTATTTGATGCTAATATTTTTCTTTTATCTTCGGCTAACTATTTCGTGCAGCAATCTAAAAATTGAGAAATTGCACAATCTAAATTTATTCTGAACTTTGACATCTTGACATTGAAAAGCTTTCAAAACTGCGTGACATCATATCGTGAACAAATTTTAACCGATTTTAGCTTTCGTAACTTTTATCGCTTTCAAAAAAAAAAAAAAAAAAAAAAAGTTTCAAGACAAGACACCATTTAGCTTAAAAAACTAACACCGCGTGTTTTTCCTTTCTCTCAGGGATTTGGAGAATCTACGCGAGAACGAGCGTGGTCGCCACACGGAGCACCTGGCCGCAATGGAGGCCGAACTGGCGCGTATGCGCGACGAGATGGCCCAGCAATTGCAGGAGTACCAGGACCTTATGGACATCAGGGTGGCCCTTGATCTTGAGATCGCCGCCTACAGGAAACTTCTGGAATCTGAGGAAGCAAGGTAATTATGATGGAAATTCTTGGTTTTAATTGGACAAAGAAGAATCGAAAAGTATAGAGTCGTTTTTGAATGAAAGTTGTCCATAAATTTGGAACTACTCGTGCAAACTTTCGTATTACTAAAGCATTTACAAGTCCATATAAACTGAACTGTACATGTTTGTTAAAAAATGCTTATAAAAACAATGAAAAATAAGAAAACTAGTTTTTCATTACGCATAAATGCTTGAGCAAGAATTATGTACTTTCTTATTTTTGTATTATTTTCAAACTAATCGAAGTAATCTATAAATTAATAAAAAAAATTTCACAATCTATAAATAAAAAAATTTCCAAGTTTCATGCAAACAAGATAAATCATATGAAAACCTAGATTAAACAATATAATTATTCCGCAGGTTGAACATCACTCCCATCCAGTCTCCCTCGGTATCCGTATCCGGAAGTCGCGCTACTCCGTCCCGCGCTACTCCAGTGCGCGTTGGCAAGAGGAAGCGCACCGTTGAGGAGTCGGAGGAGCGCAGCAGCTCTGACCTGAGCTTCGTCAACACGGCACGCGGCGACGTTGAGATCAAGGAGACCGAGACCCAGGGACGCTACGTCAAACTCCACAACAAGGGCAGCAAAGTGAGTCGCTTTTGGTGGTGATGATGATTGAGACACGCTTAGCAAGCAAGTTTATTACAGTTCGCGATCGATCATGCCTATTTTTTATTTTTGAATTTACAACAAGTGAAGTGTTACCTTTAGTGCCTATGTGCGAAGATATTTATGCTTGTTCGAGTATTTAATTGAAAGAAGAGATGATGATGATGATTGCGTTTACATTTATGATTACTTTGTGTTTTTTTTTCTACTTTTGTATTAAATAAAAGTGTTGCAGCTTATATGTTTTGTTAAGTTTTCATTTTTTTAATTATCCATTCGTGTCGAAAATTTCGTCAAATTCGAAAATGTCAGCGTTGCTATCAGAGCTTTATTTAATATGCTGTAATAAAAAGGCATCGAAAGAATAATAGTTTCTGCGATACTAACACACAACTAACAATGTACCTCAAAGGATCACAAGAAATACTTTTGAAACTCATTCGCGTGCGTTTCTTTCTTTGAACTCAGGAAATCGGTCTGAGCGGCTGGCAGCTGATCCGCAAGGCCGGCAACTTGGAGACGGTGTTCAAGTTCCACAGGACCGCAAAGCTCGAGCCTGGCGCGACGGTTACCGTCTGGTCGTCCGATGTGGGCGCGAACCACGAGCCACCAACGAATGTTGTCATGAAGGAGCAGAAATGGTTCGTCTCCGACACCATGACCACGGTTCTCGTTAACAACGACGGAGAAGTACGTATAAACACGAAAAAATAGTGCATGAATGGTAATGAATAGTACTAATGATTATAATTGTGTGTTTTGTAGGAAATGGCAACATCAGAAAGAAAGAGGAACCAGTACACTACGTCTGTTACACGACACAGGGAAAGCTTGTTCAGAGCGCCAGAGGAGCTTCACCATCAGCAGGTAAGTCGTGCTCAAGATCACTCTTTTCTGAAGTAGTATTTCGAAAATGGTGCGGCGACAAAGACATTTTTGGGGACCAGCTAACCTTGTAGAGTAAAGATTTTTCTTTTTAACAAGTGATAGTGTTTGTAAATATTAGAGGTTATTTGAGAAAAAATCGTAGTAATGATATTAGCACTTGTAATTGTCCTGCACCAGTCGCACATCTGAGTAAGAAAGAAATTATACTGACGCAAAAAAATGCAAAAGAAAATACCACATGTGGGGGGTTGGTACATTGACAATGTTCGCTTTTGTTTCCATAGAGAAGAACTTTTTTCTTCAACCCATTTTAAGTGCGACGGCACACAGCTCTGATGGGCAAATCAACGTAAGTTGTTCACCAATATTTACGCAAAATTGCGATCACGATAATGATAATTGTATATTAATGCATTATAAGATATGCGGTCTACTTGACACTACTACTGTAATACTTCAGGTTTATTTGGCTTACACCTATTCTAAAATGGAATTTTATGTTTGCTGAATATGTTTCATGCTTAATTTAACCTGACTTTTGGTTGCAAGCACAGGAAATGCAAGTTTCGTTATGCCCTGGGAGAGAATAACTTACGGAATAATTGGGTATGAAGCATCAAAGCCACTATTGGTGTTTCTATATAATTTTATTGCCTCACAATTTATTTATTACCTTCTACTTTATTTTTCAGTTAATTTTTATTCTTGTCATACACCTATTCATGCATTTAAAAATGAATCAGAGCTGTCTGTCTTTACACTCATTTGCTTATCTCTAACTATTTAGATTTAAAGAAGATCTTAATATCGATTTGGTGTAACGATTTTTATTTAAAGCTTCATGTAACTAGGTGCTTCAGTATGCTAAAACATTATCACTAACTAAAATTGATTCATTTATATATTTATATATATGGTTTAATTTGAACAGCGCATAAAAATTATAACTTATGCTGTCATTTTCTTTGTGTTTCAGGGAGATCCTAAGGGTGAAGAACGCTGTCGAGTTATGTGAATTTCATGAAGATTACTGTTTAAGAAAAAATTAATATTCACAGACAAGATTTTTCCTAAGCAAGCTTTCAGGCTTTAGGATATAAACGAATACAATTGAAATTTAGCGTTAAACTCTCTAAAGTTACAAAATTATAACTGAAAAAAATGACAAAAAAACTTTTTAACGTTTGCGCCTCAATCGCACTTATATATTTTATTTTTCATTGCTTTTCCAACTTTAGAGATTTTAACAGCTAAAGTCGATAGTATAGCGGTGACTATTTTTTTCGGTAAAGCAGAAAACTAAGAGATAGAGAGCTTCCGAAGATTCTTTTTGTTCATTCTGTTCTTTATCGTAATTATATAAATGTATAACGCAGCTCGCAATTGAGGGTATTATATTTTTTAAGTATGTACCTTGGATCTGTGTCCTATCGCGACAGCAATTAACAATTGTAAGTTTAAATATATACCATCGAAGCTTCATATATAATAAGTTGAATATCTACTACTGCCTTTAAAATTTGTTTCTTTTTTACATTTGATTTAAATAATAAATCTTGTGTACTTGAGAGTCTCGATGATCTAAATTAATCGTTTAAGTTATGTTTTGACGATTGACAAATCGTATTGAAAGAACGAGTTTATAAGTACAATGAAAAAGGCGTGAAGAATGTGCATTTACTTTACCGCTCGCCTTATAATGTATAGAGAAAAAAATCAACAAATGCATAATGATACGAGATATTTTTTACTATAATAAACGAATCTATATTTCTAACAATGATGGATGTAAATGGAAGGACGTTATTATAAGAAAAATAGATAAAAGGAAGAGAAAACAAAGAAGATAGGACGAACTTTTCATTGGAAATGTTATATCTACTAATATCTCGTTTAACCCTTTAATGTGTGTTAGCGAAAAAGAAATACGGCAGTTTATTAATTTAGATGTTTATTAAATATTTTTTATCTTCCGTGTGTCATCCTGACTTGCTATAATTGATTTATATCTGTAATAATTGAACGCGACAAGATGACTGTTTTTTCTTTGTTTAACAGCAGTACATCACATCTGCAGTTACAGCCTAGAGATTTTTATAATAAATAATAATTATATGCCTTTGTATTTTCGGACGAACTTATGTAAAGAGCACTGCAATTTTGTAAACAGCAAGTTGTGTGTAATAAAAATTATATGGATTTGACAAAAAGAAATGCATTACCTTATTACATCTTCTCTCAACTGAATTAATCTGTTTATATTTTCATATTAGCAAACATAAGTATAGGAATTCTAATAAATGTTTACGTATTCAAGTTTTTTTATATCGTATAATCAAATTTTTATAATGTACTTACCTATATTCACTTTTATTTAATACCAAGTTATACTCATTGTAAATAGATAAAAATAAAATAAAGTTATTTTATAATGGAAAATTTTAATTTCAAATATTTCGAAAAGTTCCATAATTAAACAATTAATAAATAATTATAGTTTAAAAAATTTTTACTTTTATAATTTTCAATATTTTGTGATTAAATTAAAACAATTTTGTACATGAAAACAAAGAAGTATGAGAAAACTGATTGCTTGTAAATGTATGAGTTGAAAACATCAGAATGAAGACATTAATTATTAAGAATGTATTTACATACAATACAGTACAAAGAATAATTCGTCAGTACACGTTAATTTGTTTTTTTTTTTCATCTGACACGCCTTAACATTGTAGACAAAGCAGACGAACGATTTAGATAACTTGAGGCACGTGATTTTCAAGGCATTTCTACAAAAGGATATCGATTGTTTTCATTTCGGCCGATTCACGAGACGGATTATCTTTAGCGTTTATCTAAAAGAGATTAAAATTTTTCTTTATACAATTTTCTGCAAAAATACGCGTGCATAGTCAAAATGTCATTTTTTTTTCTTCTTCTAATTAAGTTTTTTTCTTTTTTTTTCTCGTCGCCCGTCTTATGAACCGGCGAAGACAAAACTTGTGGTGATGGACGTCACAATACATTAATTTCAGTTCTTTGGTGCAGTAATTATAAATGGACTTCACACAAACTTTTTACTCGCACAAAGGTAGGTGGTGGTGCAATGGTATTATTTAGTACGTATATAAGCAGGAAAAAAAAGATGACTGTCGACTATTAATCTGTAGTTTATGCATATCAGCAATTTGTGTGGTTGTCTTATTTGGTAGTGAAAAAAGAATGTCATTAAAAAATTTTGTACAACGATCATAATGATGACAAAACATAATTCGCATTCACGGTGCATATTGTTCATTCGATTCTCTTCATCATATATTATCGTATAAGTCTCAGCTCCAAGTGTATAACAATGTGCAAGAATAAACGTGTCATCGAGAAAAATCAATGCAAACGTAAAATAAACCATAATTCATTAATTATACAGAGAAACATGCACAGCGAAACGAACAAAAACCCAAATAACTTCATTCGGCAAAAAAAAAAAAATTAAGATGAGCACGAGAGCGCGCGCGTGCAATAAGTATGCTAATATACAATCGTGCGAAGCCCAGCGACCTCGACTGTAAAAAAAAGAAAAACAAAATCGCAATCGGATTGCGCAACGTAAAAAACGTAAGGTCGTGTAGTACATAACGTAACGCACGCGCATCATCCTTGCCGAATGCTAATCACATGCGCGCGTGTATAGGAAGGATAACGAGTAAATCACGACGGCGGTGGAAACGATTTTGGCGGCTGATTATTTGCATACCTATTACATAGGTATAGTTTTTGGAATCGATTCGGATGTTTTTTTCGGCGAATCTTTCGAGCGTGCGAAAATCATCGCCATCACCGGAAAAAAAAAACAGAAAAAAGAAGTGAGGTACGGAAAAGCGATGCGCATCAGTCAGTAAGCTTTTATGGGGGGTTTTGGATGCAATATCTACATATATTATAACCAGTTGATATAATATTGTATATAATAATATGTATAAATAAGAAACAGCGAAATATAAAAACCAAGTAAAATGTATTCTATGGGCAACATCATAATAATCATATATCATTATGCTGATACACTGAAATATTAACCACAATAGTCGCGTGTGTGTATTAATTCTCTCCACTTTTTCCTCTCTCTCTCTCTCTCTCTCTTCATTTCTTGTGTGTACGTGTACGTTTGTGTGTTTTACAAGTTTCGCGCTCGCACTCCTTTTCTCTCCTACACACGCAGTACTTAGACACACTTGTACGTTCATTCACGCAGCATTTGTGATGTGTGTGTAAGTATAATAATCTGTACACACGCGCGGGATCAGGCTCGAAACGAAGAACGGGGGAAGAAAATATAAGTATAGGGACTGAATTACAGATATAGATCGCACTATCGTTTATAGACTATATATGTGCACATCACGCTCTCGCTTATCATCATCTTATTATTTTTTTTTCTTCTTTTACTGACCAACATAATTATATAGGCGACAATGACATAATAATAATAATGCAATCGTTAAAATACACAATAAAGATATAATAATAATATAATATATATTTATAATAATGCAATAATCAATCGATAATAAAATAATGTCTACAATAATAATAGCAATATCAATAAAATCGCATAATGAACAATGACAAAAAGAAAAAGAAAAACGGGGGACGCACGTATACTCTCACGCACATAATATATAACACATGCCGCGTAGTCTGTCGGCTATATCATCATTCGGCATAATATCGAGCACCAGAATTGTGTGTTGCGTATGAGCTTGACGTATATTATAATATATGGTATATGTATATGTACATACACGTCGCTCACACCGTATAGTTTTCACATACCTATAATGTATATATAATATAATAATAATGCGTCGGGTGAATACACAGCGTTTGCGCTTCTCTCACACTCATACATACATTCGTACTCGCTCACTCATCTTACAGCAATTTGCGCGCGTTATACATCATCATTATCGTACGTGTGTAACACTGTGCACTGGGCTCTCTCTCTCTCTCTCTCTCTCTCTCTCTCTCTCTATCTCTCACTCTCCTCCCTCGCATCTTCTCCATCGTGTGTATAATATATATAATAATATATGTTCGTCATCGTCGAGAACGCGCGCGAATCGTCCCTGGGAATAAAGACGCGCGAGAGGGACTTATGCAGCGTGCGAGGAGTAAGAGAGGAAGGAGGGGAAGAAAAAACGAGAGTCTATAGTGTGTAGTTGGACACTTTTTCTTCTTTTCCCCTCTTTCTTTTTATTATATATATATATAATAATATATATATGTAATGTATGTATAATATAGTATGTACATTCAACGGCTCTTCCAAGGACACATTGGCGCGAGAAAGGAGTCCCCGGAAACGAAACAAATATATATCTCTCTTCTTCTTCTTCCCCATCTTCTTCATTTATATCATCGTAACATATAAAATTATATATAAATATATAATTTTATATAACGCCATTTATATGTTATGTGTGTACGTGTATGTGGTTACGCGTGTGTGTGTATATATATCATCATTTTTGTATATATACACGCTCTCGTCGTCTCGCGGAGGTTCGAGTTTTTACACGATACACAATATATATATATATATATATGTATATTCATAATTGTTTTTATTTTATTCGTCAACGATTACTTCTTTTTTCAGATTATATACGTGCGAGGATTACGACTCTCTCTTCTCTTTCTCTCCCTTCCTACGTCTTGTACGCGTGCACATTAGAGAAACGTAAAACCGAGTTTGTTTATTCCTTTCCTTCTTATTCTCTCCCCGCTCGTATTTATTCATATATATCATACGCTCCGCTGTAGTATAGTATCCGGTTAAAATGTAAAAAGTTCGGTGCGCGCGGGGCGTTATAATTCCTTTCCCTCTTTCTGTCTTGTATTCATCTACACGATTATACTTGTAAAACGCAAAGTTCGGTTTAGTCAGTTACAATGGCACTATAAGAGTTACTTTCGTGTTTTTTTTTGCTGCTTTTTTTCTTTCTTTATCTCACTTCTTGCATATAATAATCGTGATAATTATATATATTCTTTGTTTAAAGACGGCCTCTCCTCTACGGGATTTGCTCCTCCTTCTCGTTCCTATATAATACGCGGCTACATTGTCGTGATTGTGTGTAGGTATCTGTGTGTGCACTTTTAGTTTACTTCTTCTTTCTCTCTCTCTCTCACTCTCTCACTGTCTACTACGGAGGTTCTGTATTATAATCTGCGAGTATTGTGGAAATTTCCAGCGCGCGCGCGCGCGTGTGTGTGTGTGTGTGTGCGAAACTGGACGAACGGAATTTTTTTTTCGACACTCCGTGCGGAAAGTTCGTTTTTCCACACGCTCGGCAAAAAACGTGTGCTCAAAATCTAACTTTCCACATGTCGAATCAAAAAGTTCTGTACGATACACGTTCGGGAAAGAGATTCTCTTCTCGTATGCCTTTCCACCCTCGCTTCGCTCGGGTGTAAACGTCACACGAGACGAAAATCTACTTTCCCGCACTTGTATCGTAATGTACTATTTTCCAGTATACTTACAATGATCATCAGTGTGTGGTTACCTATAGTGCGCTATTGCAGCTTTTTTTCCTCTCCGTTTCTCTCCTATACTTAAGTACCGTTTCCTCGCTCGCACTTTTACAAAAATCGACGTCACACCCCTCTGCGTTCCACTTATACAAGTCAGTGGGTTTATAACGCAGAGCTACACGCGCTATTATGTATACCCTTAAGTATTAACGTACGTACGACTCGACGATGATAGTAGTAGTAGTAGTAGTAGTTAGTATTAGTAATAATAAAATCTTCGTTTCGCGCGGCTATGTTGCGCCGCGCGGATATGTCTCCGGAGATGAGTTATAACATCGTATTATATTTCGAAAAGCTGCTGATGCGCCCGTCGTTCATTATCACTCGAGAGAGGATGAGTTCCTGAGTTCGTCCTCGTTTAAAAGATAACTATTTTATAGAAAAGACGTGGTAAGCGTTTCCCTTTGTTTCCGTTCTCCTATCTTCCTCTATATATATGCATGGTACGTAAGTTCGTGTGTTATATTTATGTGGCTATACGGTTCAGGTATAGGTTGTAGGTATCGAAAGTAGTCGTCGCGAGCTTATATGTTAGAAAAAAGTATGTGTGTTCAGAGGCTTTTGGTATATTGACGAAAACGGAGTAGTTCTCTCTTGGTTCTGCTGTGCACGAGTTCCTTCGCCCTTCTCTCTCCCTCTATCTTTTATTGACGAAAAAGGATTTCAAAAAGTTACAATCGCTCACAACGATAAAAATCTCTCTCTCTTCATCATCATCTTCTTTATGCCTTTAGAAGCTACATCGAGTTATATATACGTTTATTTGAGCAACAATTGCGTCGACTTGGCTACAAAAATAAATACAATCTTACACGATATACGACGCCACCCGCACACACACACACACACACACACACACACACACACACACGCTCACACACACACACACACCTCTTGACCTAAGATCACACGATTGTTAATTATCTCTCCTCGCGACGGTTAGTTGTATGTATATATTATAAACGACTCGGTTAAATACAAGCTCTCGAGAACGGCGACAACATTTGTGGCTAGTACATTGACTTGTTTTTTCTGTTATCCTAGATCGATTTACAGCTGTGTCTGTTTTTTTTTCATGTGTGTCTGTACATATGTGTATGTAAGATTGCGTGTGCATTATCAACAATTATATATATTCACCGGGTTCGGGTACCGCGCGTGAGAGCTAGAAAAAGCTGGTCCGCTTTCGTGTGTGTATGTGCATCGTTTACAATTTTTTTTTTATACTAAACTTTTTTTCTTCTGTACAATCGATCAAATGCAAGCTTCATTTGTTGCTCGTCCATCGAAAATATATTGTAATAGAAAATTTTTATGTAACTCAACGATTAATCATCGTTCATATCATTTATAGACTTTTCTCACTACGACCGAAAGGTTTATATCAATTGTATACCGCGCAGCTTAAAAATTGTTTATCTATATATTTGTAATGTGTACGTATATCGACGTTGTACGAACCGTTTCACCCCGGAGGTATACATGCTTATTACATCGGCGGACAGCCGAGAACTAAAAAATATATACTTATGTGTGTGTGCTCAGAGGAAAAACAATTTCTTTTTTCTTTCAATTCATACACATGCGTAAAAAGTTGAATGTACAGAGGCGCGCGCGGAGAAGGTAAAAACACGCGACTTGTTTTTTTTACCTCTTTCCCTCTTCAACATCTTTTTTCTTTTCCTCGCATAATCCTAGGTATACAATCATAGTTTGTCATCAATATTAAAAATATATGTATAGGTACATCAAAGTTGACTGTGTGTGTGTATGTTTTATATGTACCTGCGCGACTTTTCGCGTGTATTTACAATTGCCATATATTATATAACGTCATTACATTCAACAAATTTTTTCGTGGTCTTCTCGCGCGCTACACACACATCTTTTTCTCGCAGCGGACGAACGAAAAAAAGGCAGCACGCGTATACGTGTACAACAACAATATTCTCGTCATCCCTTGTGCAGAGAGAGAGAGCTACTAACTACTCCCTTTGCCTCCTTCTCCGGTCTCTAAATTTACGCGCGATATTTCCTTAAGAGTAATAAAAACTGAAACGTAAAAATTTTCCATCCAACGAACAATCGTAAAATTTTTTCGAATCACGTGATAACTGAACCATACAACTGCGATTATATCCACGCGCGAAAAATATAATAAAGCCAATTTTTACCGAATTTCCGAAACCTAAATAACACCTCCGTCCGCCGCTAAGTTACAATATAAACTCTGTAAGATTCCGGGCAACAAATTTTAAAAAGCTTCACAGATACGCTGTACAATATATATCGCGTGAACAAATGCTAATGACGAAAGTCTACATACGCGCAGGAGCACGCGCGACAAAGAGCAAAATATATACGGGCTTTCCCTTATCTCCCTCCTCGTCCACATCTTCTTTTCCCTATACGCGCGTGATATACATACGAGCAAAACGCAAACAGCTCCAATCACAATGTGTACATGGACGTGTGTATGTGTATAAGTGTGAAGTGTAAAAGTTTTTGTGTATGCAGCACCGGAGACGGACAAAATGGCACGATTGCATCTCGCCCGGTTTTTTTTCCTCGAGACGTGTGTGTATATATATATACTCTCTTACGCTCTCTCGTCTCGCGGAAGAATAAACACTTTCAAAGATTTTTAAATTTTCTTTATTAAATAACATTCTTTTTTCAATTTCTTTTCTAAAACTCGATATATAATAATAATAATAATAATAATAATAATAATAATAATAATAATAATAATAATAATCGCGTCATACAGTGTTTTTCTTTCGTTTTTTCAATAAATCACAATTAAAAAAAAGATGTCATCTTTAAAAAAAAAAAAGAAAAAACAAGACTCGATTTTTCGATCCATACAATGACTATATAATGACGCATCGTATCACCTGCGAGAAAACAGCTCGACAAAACAAGGTTTTCATTTTATATGTTGCAGTGATCGGTATGTCTGTGTCTGTGAAATTAACATGTAATTACGATGGCAGCTTTGTCCGGCTCCGCTGAACCCTTTTTCTCGTCTCTCGCTCGGTTAAACTTTTCATTTTTTTTTTCTACAATTAAAAACATCGAGTGGTCCATTTATTATATCCCGATCGACTCGCCCATCGACGAATTGTGTTTGTATCATATTTTTTTTATCTTTGTTTCGTTATTTTATTATTACAATTAATCACACTGGCTTGGACAGAGAGTATAGTGAATTTTTTGTCATTTTCGCCCCATCGTTTGTTAATATAGTTTTCTTCTTTTTTTGGTATTTTTGTACAAAAAAGAGGGGGTTGTAGATTTACGGGGGGTGGCGGGATCGAAACATTCGTTTGCCATTATCACCATCACTCTCGCACGGTCGTCCCTCTCTCATTCGTCGAGAACGAGGAATCGGTATGTGTGTGTATTATAGTATGTGGTGGTAGTTGGTGGCCATCCAGCGAGTGAGAATGCGTTCACAAAGAAATTTTGCATCAATAGGAAAATTTCGTTACAACAATCTCTTTTTCTTCTCCCCGCGCCCTGTTTCTCCTTCTCCCTTTACACTTTCTTTCTCTCACTCTACCTCTCTCCCCTTCGAATACATTAAATATCGTATCATCTTTATATGAAAAATAACAACTTCTTTATAATTTTTTTTTCTCATTTGATAAAAAGTGTGTTGGCTAAGAGATTGCACTTTGTGATCATCTTAAAAACTGGAGATTATATAATATACGTACATATATATTTATATTCATATGCATAACGGCAAATATTCGTGTTGCTTTCTCTCTATTATCAAACACACACCGATAAATAAAAAAAAAACAGAAAAAAAATTAGAAGAAAAAAGATCGTTCTCGCTTGGTATAGTTAACGAGTCGCGCGAAAGCACAGCGGAGGTAGTTTCTTCTTTCTCACTCGACCGTTCGTTCGTTAATAAATCACCAATTTTTTTCAGATCAACGCTTTATTAACAAACAAATTAACAAACATCATCGTACAGCCTCCAATGTGGTTTCGCGGGATTGCGTTTCGTAGGATTTACAAAGATGAAAATTAAACGTAAAAAGAAAGAAGTCAACGTCTTCGGAGATGCCTATATAATATGTATTTGTCTTACGCGTTAATTTCTCGGCTCTTTGTCGTCGGAAATCTTTCTCGCACTCTCGCACTTTATATCATTCCTCCCTTTTTCTCGGTCTCACTCGCTCACATTTACACGATAGTTTAAATGACAGGAGGGCCACAAATGGTGCCAGGCACTATTTATTCAAAATACCTGTGTACTCCATTAAGATTATACAGTTAAATTACATTTATGTACTCGTTTTTACTTTATCATATTTTTTTTTTGTAATTTACCTTATTCATATTTATCCTTTGCAATTAAATAGCTTTTACTCGTTCGTCGATTAAAAAATTCACACGAGAGCAATTCTCACGAGGATATGTCTTCCGAGATAACGATAAGGATTATTAAGGCATAGAATTCAAGGCTCCAGAGAGAATGTCGGCACGTTAAACGCGTCCCGTTGTTTCATCAAATATATATGTCTATACATATTTATTTCTTTTAAAATCTATACTTGTTTACAAAGACTTCGCGCGCTTTTTTTTATCCGTCGCATCCGCAATCGTCCCGGCCACGCGCGTCGTTTCTTCTCACTCTTATACGTTCGTTGCACGTTATACACGATACAGATGTAGCCTATACAACGTCGTCTCAATACAACGTCAAACTTTGGTTCAGCTTCTCGTTGCGGTTGTACACGTAATATTAAATATCGCGTGTAGAAAAAACGGACGACAAACGGCTTTTTCAAATTTTTTTTTTGTTTGCTTTTTTTCTACGATGGTCAAGAGCTGCGCGAGAAGAAACTGGCGTCGTAGACACACTTAAAAGAGTAGCACTCTTTCTCTCTCTCTCGATGTTCTCTTTCTCCACCTCCTCTCGACACAATTGCACAATCCTTCGACGATGAAGTTGAATCGCGATGCGAGTGGCGTGAAAAATTTTATGTACAAACTTGAAAATTTCGTTACGATTCTCATTTAGTTTCACTTTTTTTTGTCACATTTTTTCTCGTTAAAACGCGAAAACCGCTAAGATTTTTTAGAAAAATTTTTATACATTCTTTTTTATATAATAGTACATTAGCCAATGGTCGCAATTTTTTATTCACAGACATCTAGAAATCGACACATACTTGTGAGACGAGCCCTCGTCAAACGTTCAAAATTTTTTGTCCTTTACTTTAGGCATTAAAAGGGTTTCAATATAATCTTTGTATGGGTTGGTTTACTTTACGTTTTTTTTTTCATCGTTCTTCGTCTTTAATATCAAATGTGCAAAATACTCGTGAAAAATGTATGCAGTCAGACCTTTCAGTTTACTAAAACGGAATCGATACGTGATCGATGTCCGATTGCACAAACACATTGGGCTCGAGAGCCACAACAAAACTGCACTTTACCCTTTGCTATTATCCTCAATAAACAGGCAACCTGAGGAGTTTGACTGCACAATATAGTCATTTAGATCTATTTTTTTTTCAATATATGAGTTTGTGTGTGTGTAAATTTGTTCATTAAAACAATGCTATACATCATATGCCTAACTATCTACCTAATAGTATTTCTTTTTTTTTAATAATATATATATAATATATTAATTTCGAATCTTGTTCTCATATAATATGAATAATTTGAGTACAGTGGCCGACTTTCGCGCATTCATCAGCAGGCATAGACCGTTAATGTAACTCCACTAAAATTAACAAAATAAAAAGAATCGTCATCGTTATCATCGTCGTACAACGTGTGTGAGATCCTCGTCATTTCTTGCACGAAGAGTTTTTTCCATTCAAAATTACAAACGTAAAGTTAAAATCAATGTAGATTTCTCTTTGTCAATATTTAAAAAAACGAAAAGAAAGAATGAAAAGAAAGAGGTCAATCAAAGATATAATAATAATCATTCGTTAATTAAAGAAACGAAAAAAAGATAAAAAGAAACGACTTAAATGACTAGATCGAGTACGCACAAATGTTGTATCCGTTCGAATGGCAAATAAAAGGTAGCAGTAATAATAATTAATAATAATAATAATAATAATTATAATAAAAAGGTAAGAAAAAAAGAGAAAACGCGTAAAAGAAGTGTATGTGTTATTATGTGTGTGTGTGTCGACCGCGTGTACGCGCGTGTGGCTCTTATTAACGGATTATGCTGCTCTTGTTAGACCACCATACCAAGTACAACAAACACAACAATCGCGCGCGCGGGGGTACGGAAGTGCGTGTGCGCCTCTGACCGATTCGCTCTCTTTCTCTTAACATATCCCACCTCCCTTGCGAATTGTCAAAACGTAAGGAAAGGTTATTTTTTTCTCTCGCTCTCTCTCATACACACACACACTTTTCTCTTACATCATCATCTTTGTGCAGTGTCTCTTTCTCTCTATCTCTTTCTCTCGATTCGACAACACTCGGTTTAAAGCCATTTCCATCGCTCGCTCGTACACACGACGTCGCCGATTCTCTGTACGCGTCCAGTTAGAATCTCTCTTTCTTACCCGCTATTACATTTTTTTTCTCTTCACCTCGTCGTCGTCATTGCACTCGGAGTGATCTCGCAGGGGGCGGGCGCACGGAGGCTCACGCCCGTGACGTATATATACAAACAACACCTCTTATTTTTTTTATATACATGAAAATATATATATATAATATATCCATCGTGTGTATATATATAATATTCATATATTATATATATTTATATAAAGTTTCAACATTATGGCACCACATTATTTTTTTTTTTCTTATATCAATCATATCATCATGATATCAGCGCGCGCTTCTTATCATGTAAACGTATCTTATTACGTTAGCGTTTTCTTCTTCTTCTTCCGTCGACTCTCTCTTTCTCTCTCGAAAATATATATAACAGATTTATCTTCTCTGTTGTTGCTGCCGTCGCTGCTGCCGCCGCTACTGCTGCTTCCGCTATGCGGGAGGAGAGACAGGAGAGTGCGAGTCCCCGCGCGACGACGAAAAACAGAAGGAGCAAAAACACGGAGGCATCTCTCTCTGTCTCTCCCGCTGTGCGAGCTCTCTTCTTTCTTCCGCTTCGTGTTCACGTACGTCGCTGCTGCGATTGTACCGCGCGAGCTGCCGCCGCCGCCGCCATCGATGTCAGCGGCGATATACCTTCGAGCTGATGGTAATGCTGCTGGTGGTGGTGGTGATGGTGGTGGTGGAGGTTTCGCCTCGGCACCGGGTGACTGTCGCCGCAGCCGTGAGAGCCCGGCGACGCGGCTAGCATCGAGGGTGCACACCTGCAAGCACAGTGGTTTGCTTACTTTTGGAAAACTGTGTAAGGGAGGATATGTGTGTGTATACTTTTGGAATAAATATTCACTGTTTATTATAATTTGAAATGAACAATTAAAAGAAATTATCGACAATAACTGTCTCATTCCATATAAGCTCTGGCATTGCCTATTAAGAAACTTGAGCTGGACTTTAGTTTCACGAAAGAATTATTTTTCACAATCTTTGCATTAGGTATGTTAGTTATTTCAAAGTTTTTTGACATAAAAAATTAAATGCATGTTTAGTTGTTACTGAAATTTTATAATTTAAAAAATAAGAACATATTTAAATTAAATACTGTTCCGTTTCATACATATTTAAGGATTGTCTATTCGAGAATTAATAAATACAATAATCATATTACCAAAACAATACATTCTAAAATACCAAAAGTATCAATTTTATGATTTCAAAAGTATATCGATGCATACGCAAACTAGTTTTCTACTCTTACAACAAAATAGATTACCATTACAATACCGCTATACTCAAATAAAAGTATCTAACTACTTTAAACTAAAAAACACACTTTCTTAAAGAGACAAGAAAATAAAAGAACTTCGACCATTACCATTAAGTCGCCCAGCCCTCGCTGATGCGCGAGCGCTTGAGCAGCGGCCCGTTATCAAAGTCACCCCCGCTTCCAGGATTACCGCCGTGGCTCTGCCGCATATCACCGACCACGACGCCGCCGCCCTGAGGTCCGGGCGACGGGAGATTCGTGGGTGTGATGCTGCCCGAGTGCGAGGGCGGCGGGTTGCTGCCCGGCCTGCTCACCGACACGAGGTTCAACGTCTGCTGGCCGCCGTGTTGCTGCTGCTGCTGCTGCTGTTGCTGGACGTGGTGAGGCGGTGGCGGGGGCTGAGGACCGCCCGACGACGAGGACGGACCGCCCACGCTCAGGCTCGTGTGACCTGAGGGACGAGGAGTGTTATAGAGGTCGATCGTGTATGTGTGTGAAGGGTTGAGGTGATGAGGTGAAATGCGGAGAGATCGGATGGGTAATTATAGTGGGATGTGTAAGTAGGGCGTTTAATGCGATTTTACGCACAGAGTACGCGTAGGATGTGGGCACGAGTAGTTGCATACGACTCGTGTTTCCTTTTTTCTTCTTCTTGGTATAGGGAGGTATGTGATATCGCATTATACACACTGATGTGAACATGTTAAATGACATTTTTTTGCAGTTTTATGTGAGAAATTTATTGGATAGACTATTATTTTACGCATGAGTGATAGTTGATAAAAATCCTAAAAAATTCTTTCAATCTGAACTATATTTATTATTATAAAAAATATTTTGAAAAAATAAAAAATCAAGTGCTGTTTGTCTACCACCACCGCACTAGCTAACGGTAGGTAGATACTAATTGCTGAAATTTGAATAGAGCATGCTTATTACGTTCGAAAAATAAAGGACTGTCACAGGATTAAAGTGCTTTTGTATATAAAAATTTTTCACACAATATATTTATTCAATTTACCCACTATAAAATACGAATATAAAATACCAATGTTACAATCCTCATTACAATTTAACAAATTTACTCAACGCAAATAAAAAGAAACTTTTCTCGCTAACGAAAACGCAACAAATCAGCCAATTACCAGCAACGACTACGAAAAAAAAGAAGAAATTCTCTACCACAAACTACGCCGATTCGCCTAATCAAACAACTTCTCGAGACTCTCCTCTCTTTACGCGTTACAAAGGAAGTATTGTCGTCGTATATATATACTAACCGGGATGATGGAGACCGGAGCCGCTGCTTGGTCCGCCGATGGAGCCGTTGGAGCCGCCGCTGCCGGCGTGTGGATCGCGCGGCGGACTTATCGGCTCGCTCTTGATCTTCACGGGTATCGGCGACGTCGAGGGCGGCGGCGTGCTGCTAGACACCGCCAGGTGAGGAAGACTGCTGGAATGCCGCGGCGAGGCGAATGATTGTTCGATTAATTTGTTCTTTCGGGGTTTCAAGTTGGTTGTATTTTTAATTTGAATTTTAAAAATTAAAGATTCTTTTTTCGAATAAACTTTTAAATAGTTATTAAAGTAACTGATATAAGACAAGTAGTGTACAGTATCCCTTCTTAAAAAAGTGATGAGCGGCCATGTTGAAGCACCTAAAGGCTTGATTTTAATTGGCCGATTAGAAAAAGGCGCGAGAAATTTACATTGTTTGA
>JAPYZO010001425.1:0-18071 GCA_030522905.1 Torymus flavipes
ACGAAATTTCACATGTATCTCAATTTTAATTCTATTACCGGTAGAACCTCCTTAATAGTAGAAGATGCTTGTTCTAATTTTTGACTTTGTATTAGATTTTATCAAGTATATTAAAATCTTACTTAAAAAAATAATCAACAAGTATTTTTTAAACAATTAAATACCTTCTCCTTCTTGTAGCGACGATGTATCACCATATGCCTCTGGTACTAACTTAGCATAGTAATGTTTATCATTTTTATCAAATCCTTTCACATCGAAATACACAGAGCCATTGCTTTCGTAGGCAAGACCATTGACAATAATTTTTTCAATAAATGCTATAATTTCTGGGACATATTCACTAACCCTTGTTAGTACATTTGGTCTAAGCACCTGCAAAAAATAATTTACAATTATTAATAATAACTATATTTAAAACTTTGCAATATCTTGTAAAACTTGAAATGTGTAATGAAGAATTGTAATTCAGAGAGATATAAAAATTAAATAAATTAAAATATTTATAAAGTTCAAATTAGATTTCCAAATTAGATCATTTCTTTCTGAAGGTATTAATATATTACTGATGCAGTTCATTACATTTAAAGCATCCATGTCTTTATGGAAGTCATTTTCCCAGTGCTGTGATAATTTACTAAAAATAGAATGTTCTGTAACGGTTTCACCCTTTTGCCTGTCTAACCAGTCTGAAAGTGGATCTTTTGCTTCTTTCAATAGAATCTGAAACGCATAATTAGAACAATATTAATTCCAAGACTATGCACTGTAATCATGTAAAATAATCCCTAATAGAAATAAATACATTACCTCTTGGCATTCTTTAATTTGAGTCTCATTATTTGATTTTACAGCTACCTCCAGTTTTTCAATAGACTCTTTAACTCTAATGAACATTTTATGATACATATCCTTCTTGTCAGGATCTGTTGTCTTTTTCACAGTATCTTCAAAAATCTTCATAACTTCTTTGGCATCATTTAGTATTTCATCAAGACCATGTTTTTCATTAACATAATTGTCATAAAGATGATTTTGTCTTGCACGCTTAATGATTTTGTCATCTATATCTGTTACATTCATTACATACAAGACATCGTAATTGAAGTAATCTGATAAAACTCTTCTCAAAATATCAAATGAAATGTAAGACCTAAAAGATTTTTATTTATTTTATTGATGTTCTGAATGTGGACAAACAATAAGGTTATCAGCATATGTTTAAAAGTTTACACATTAATTAATATCAATAAATTATGAAAATATGTACATTAAAAGAAAAGGTTAATACTGAACAGATCATTTATTTAAAAAGAAGAATTAATGTGAATGCAAGAGCTATACTTAAAAAATTTAAGTAGCATGTGGAGAACATGCTTGAAGCTTTTGAAGCATCATAATAAAGATGATGCAATTCTCATACTATATTGATATCTTGTGTGAGGTCAGTGTAGAAATAATGAAATCTAATGTCACTGAACTTACCGTGCATGACCCATATGCGATGCATCGTATACAGTTGGTCCACAACTGTACCACAAAACTCTGTTTCTGAACTGTGGAACAAACTCCTCTTTCTGTCGAGTCAAGCTATTATACAATTTAAGTGGCTGTCCACTCTTACGTTCTGGAGGACTCCAGGAAGGTTGCAGTCGCTTTGACATTTTAACTGTTTTCTAAAATATAAGAAAAATTTACTGGAAGTTGAAAATTTTATTACGCTAATTATCTCGTTGAGGGTACACATAGATATCGTATAAAATCTTTAATTATGGAGAGAATTTAACAAGCTTACCTTGTTAAAAATATATAAATGGTTAAATGCAAAAGTAGGTCGCTTAACCTTAACCAATAGTTGCTCTACGAATTATTTTGAGATATTTATGCTTTACTTCAAAAATGTGAAACATTCGGTATTACTTATTGTGTCTTTTTGAACTTCCGAGTGCTGACGTTCACGTTCACGTGCGAAATCCCAGAACCGAAATGTGAATCAACCCGGTAACGTATTACGTATTGAAGTTAGCCGCGAGACATTCCTCATGTTCGATTCGATATCAATTTCGTCCATTTAAATCGACAAAGTAATTTTAAACATGGGAAACATATTTGATGTTAAAATTGAAAAAAATTATCGTCATCAAGTCTTAAGTTTATAAGCATATATAATCTTAGTAGTCCACACCTGCATTGGATAAAATTAAAAGCTGGAAATCATACGCTGTATATTTTCAATTTAAAATTTTATAAATTACAGTTTAGAAGAAAAATATTTAAAAAAAATAATTTTATTTTATCTTTTCAATACCTAGTTTTCAATAAAAATTAAATAAAAAATATTTAAATAAGTTTAAAAAGAAATTATTAACAAAAAATAGATTCATTGATAATTCAATTCATAGGTTTAGAGGTTTAAATAAATTAACTCTTATTAAATAGGAAATAACAGGAAAATTGTATTTATTTTATAGACTTACACCCCGATATATAAATTTATTTTGCAAGTTTTTAAGTGATAATTACTTCTTTATAAAAATGGAATTTTTCATAAAAATAGCTTACATTAAGCAAAAACTTTTGCCATTAATTTTCCATATAACAATTATTTTCAGCCATATTAACATTATTAGTAAATATTTTGAAGTTAATTGAAAAATGAATATTTAAAAAATTAATTATTATTATTATTATTAGTAGCAAAATGTAATTGTTTTACAATTTATCATCTTTATCATTTAGATAATATATCCCATTGGTGTATTTCATATACATGAAACTTCAATTTTTACTATTTTGTTCACTCATTCATTCAACTTCGCTTTGAGGAATTGCACCATATTCGTCCGACTTTGATTTCACTGAAAAATATGTTCTAACAAGTTTAGATTATATTTGCGCAATGTCTGTGTTTTTATCATTTTTCTTTATTTGATACAAATAAAATATAAAAAGCTTGTTCCACAAAACATCTCGCTTACAAAATTACTCGGAGGTAGAAAAACCTAATTAAACTGGGTTGAATGTTTTATTCGAACTAAAGTCGAAAGTAATTTACTTTTTACATAAATGCTGATGTTTTACGACATTGATTAATTTTTACAAGACACTTAATACGTTGATGAATGCATAAAAAAAAGATTGAAAAAATAAAAGAAAAAAATACATGTAGATCGTGAATTCGCATTTTATGAACAGAAGTCGTCTGAAAAAATTAAGCACGTTTACGAAAGACACTAAAAAAGACGTTTCTAGTTTTCGCCGTCTTTGAAATCGCACGAATATTTTACATATGACATCGATGACGCTATGACATAATCTTTATAGTAACAAAATATATTTGAGATTTCACAGTTTCATTTTTTTACAGTTTGTCACTTCACTTTTTTCACTTTCGTGCAAAAACACCCTCGTGTTCGTTGAAAACATACATCTTCCACATGCTCGCTTTATATCTCTTTCTTTTCAGATCAAGAATTAATAATTGTTAAATCGTTAGAATTAACCGATAATATATCTATGTACAAGGATATATCAATCAATCCACAAATTAAAAAAAAGGTTACAGTGTAGTTGTCAACTTGATATACAAGCTTCGATTAAAAAAAAAATGTCTATCTACCGTCGAATTTCCATCCTCAATGAAAGACATAAATCAAGTGTTCGATTTACCCTTATCATTTCTAACGCATCACGACTTATACACTTACAATTTAAAAAATGGCGTACTTATGTAAAATTACTTTAGAGAGATTAGCATCGTTCAGTACAAAAAGCTTTCAACGGTAGA
Source organism: Torymus flavipes (assembly GCA_030522905.1). NCBI lineage: Eukaryota > Metazoa > Arthropoda > Insecta > Hymenoptera > Torymidae > Torymus > Torymus flavipes. The sequence continues at coordinate 3,788 of JAPYZO010001425.1, forward strand.
TGGGCACGCCATTATAAAAAATAAAATACGATAAAATAAAATAGTGAGGACTGAGTAAAAATAAATTAGTTCGTCGAATTCTTCGCAGTGCCTATACTTTTAGGTTTCTTGTTTTGTGTGTATACGCGTGTGTGTATATATTTATATGTCTTTTTTGTGTATGTGTGAGGATCGCATACGATTAAAAATTAAGAAGTACGATCTTATATATTTATATACCGCCAGTGTCAACGGGGACTCTTTTGAACTATTTGTATCGCGTGCTGCAGGGCATCGGCAATATTTTCATAAACAGGTACACCTTCGCGCGTCGCCATGTCTGACAAGTATATTCTACCCCTATTGTAGTCTTTTATTGCTTGCTCGGTCAACTGAAACACAAATTACACCACATTAAATTCACATCCTAATCAACATTCAACGTAAGATATGAACAAGAAAAATTGTGATTATTCACCTTTTCGCCAGACACGGTAAAGCCCTCGGGGAGAGCTTGAACACAGAGGACAAGTTTAGCGCGCAATCCGATCAAGTGGGCAGCTAGTGCCATTATTGAGATGCCGCGCGAGTGATGCGGCACTACCAGCATTATCAATCGCGAATTCTTCATGCGCTGCAACTCCAGAGGTAATACTCGAGCACTATACTCATTTGTACTTGGGCGATAAAGCGTTAAGTTCACGGACCTGAAAATGATCGCGTTGCATGAATAAACAATGAAAAACATTATAAATAATAATATATGGCTTATTTTTAACACAATCGGGAAGTATACAGTTATTAATAGATTTAAAACTGTAATTAAGTAAGAAATTGATATTTCCGGGGATTAACGTTTATGCTCGATACAATAAACTTTATTGCTATAACCGGTAATAATAATAACTATTGTGAGCTGCGTATCCAACCATTTAAGAAAATATTGAAATCATGAAAAATGGTATTAACTTACTCAACTAACGGTACCGCTGACGACTCCAGCCAAAGTAAATCCTTGCCTATCACGCCGATATACAGGTCCCTCTTTTCGGAATCCGATATAATGGTATTGGTCCAATCTAAAACGACAAATACTCCTTAATAAAGATGTCAAACGCATGTGCCATCATTTCAAAATACAATAAAACAATATCTCTAACTTTTCTGCGCGTGCTTTGTATGACGAAATAAAGAAAATTAAAAAAGCCTTTGTGATATAGCAAAAAAAAATACTGCGTTATAAATATTGTCACAGCATCAACGTATCGTGATCATAAATTAACGATAAATCTTGACATATAACAAGATTGCATGATCGCAGGAACAAAGCTCAACAGAACCAAACAATAATAAAATAAGGAAGCAGTGAAAGAAATGAACAAAAATTGCACATAATAATAATCATTACATCACTGACAGACATCCTTTTTGTTTTGTTTGTTGTTTTTGTACTGAAATACCTAGGAAACGATTAAAAGGGTGTACGAAAGCTCTGCGCAGAAACTTTGACGCCTTCCTACATAATATACGCCAAACTGAAGGTATCTCACTTTCGCAGCTGACCCCGTTGTTCTTGAAGCGCCACGACCATTCGCTGGCTATCGCGCTGAACTGCTCGAAGTCGATGCGCTGCTCGCGGGGCTCGCCGTTACCCGGCGACTTCTCGATCACCGACTTGTCGTGGACATCTGCAAGATATCGACAAAAAGACTTTGATTATGAAGAATTTCATCGAATACGTGGGTACGTTTTATAAAGAGAAAGAATTTTTCTTGCCCGAAGCTAATTAAGTATGGCAGCAACGATTAACGCTCGCTTATTATTCAGTGATCGTATCTCTACGCGGAATAAGCGAATTGATTATAACGGTTAGTTAATTTATTCGTTCATCGTGATGTTTCCTATTCCGCTCAATGATATCACGTGAGAAATTGCTTCAAGAAATGACACATTATTATTTTAGACTATTTCGCGCAGTTTCTTTCTTCGATGAATTAAACTTTGTATCGTACGGCACTGATCGATACAACGGTTTGATTGTGCGCAGATTAAAGATCTTCCTTGCGTTTAATCGATGCAATTAGCAGATGGTATCGCGGCTCGATGGCAATTTGTATTTCTAGACAAGAACTATACGGCAGATACGTTGAAATTTAATAATTGAAGTGCCGCGTGATGTCACTGTTTCATCGAACATCGCGTCATAATGAAATGATAGATGAGGAGAAGTAGGTACCTGTTCGGATTCAAATGCTGTTAATCAAGTCACTACTAGGAAGCATTAAAACTTTGTGATTGAAATTGAAATAATGGTTAAAGGATATGAATTAGATGACTCCGTTTGATTGTATAGTTATAAACATTTGTATGAGTCACGTAAAAAAATACAATGACCCCGTTGAAATACTCCCCTCGGGATCGATTTATATTAACGTTAAACTTGATGCATGAATTCAACGCACAGGATACATTAATTTCTAGAATTGCGAATGCAAATTGCGATACAACCGATTCGAATTCAGTAAACAAAAGTTCTTAAATAATTCATTACAGATACATTAATCTCGATCGTGAATCATTTGTACTTGTAAATCGTTCATTTGCTTTTCAAATTCGCATCTTCGCTCCGCCATCGACGTCTCCTCATTGTTTATAAAATTTATCGCGTATAAAACAAATATATCCGTGCATTCGTTCATAGTCTCGTGTCTTTCCGTCTATCGACCTTCACGCTCGTCAACAACGGCGTAATAATTACGAGAAAAAAAAAACAGAAAAAACAATGTACCAGCTTTGTTAAGGACGTTGCGTAGCTCCGAAACCGGTATGCTGCACTTCCCATTGCTCTGTAGTATCATCAGCGCCTGCAACGAAAGATAAATACGTTGCTATCAAACCTCCATATATATATATATATATATATATATTGTATACACATTTAAAAGAAAATTTTTTAGAAATGAAAACGCACCTCGGCCAGACTAATAGTACCCGTGTCATTGCTGTCCAGAGCTTTGAACGCCTCTCTCAGCTTTCTGAAAAAGAACAGAAAAAAACGAATATCGTGAAAAGCTTCGTGTATAGCGGAAGAAAAACGCGTCCGCTTGTATATAGAGGACGCGTTGTACAAATACATATATATGCGCTGCGCATACGTACGTGACATCAGTTCCGTGTTGACCGAATGAGATTCTAGATGGCCTGATTCCGTCCTCGCCATGCAAATCTTGTACGTTGACTGCATTGCGAAGAATCTTGGAAGAAAAAAGAGTGGAAAACAACGATATTATTAACGTCGAGTGCTTTTTTGCCTGCTAGTATACATATATACGCGTGTGCGTGTGTGTGTGTGTGCTGCACGCGAGATAAGATTTTGCGACGAATAATGACTAAATGTAGAGTATAATAATAAAGTTAAGGTTTTTGCATGGTATTCGTAAATACGAAGCAAAAGGTTTAAGAACTTTGAAGGCTTTTTATTTATAAAAGTTTTTAAAGTGTTATTTTATTATACTTTTGTCCCCTTGTTCGCTTGCAAGCTTCATTATTATTATATACATTAACAATACGTATTTATGATAATATATATATACTCGAATATTCATTATATCTATAATTTTCATAAATTTAAGAGTAAGCATTGTTAAAAATGAATCAAGATGTATCTTTTGACATTTTCTTATCATCGTAATATATTTTCTAAAAATATTCAGAACCACAATGCTGCTGTATTTTATTACATGTAAACTTTTTTACCTCAGACTTTTTATTCAAATTTATTTAAAAAATTTTTACCTCAGAAAAATTAATTAAAATTAATTAAAAAAATTTTTACATTAAGCTTTTACATATAAAGAATATTCATATATACTCGTGCATCATTTTCCAGTAAAGAAAAAGAACATTTTTCTTCGCAATAAACCATATTATTATATACCTTCCATAAAGTTTGCGTACACCACCCACACACATGTTCCATACCATTACAACAATTAATAAATAAACGGGGGGTCAATTCACCTTGGACGTACAATTGAGCGCGGCCGATATGCTCTCGAATATGGGTATCCTCTGCCTCTCCATGAGGTACTGCAGAACCAGCAGCCCGTTCATCAGCTCGAAGTATTCCCTGCGCACAAAGCCACAATTTATTGCTTCAAATTATTATACCTATACACGTGCAGTATATGCGCAAAAGTTTCCGCCGCGTTAAAATAGCCGCGACGCGCATTCTGGCCATACTAATAGATTGTTTACATACGTCGAGGGCGATTTTTGGCATCGGAGGGGCGAACTGCAACTGCGTACGCGTGCGTGTGTTCTTTAATGAATCAAAGTGATGGGCGTGGGATAGGATTGTTGATCGCCGTTAGTTTTCAAGGGTTCGAACGGAATGTACAACTGATTACCTAGTCATATATATTATTCAACGAATTACGTAGGTATAGACAATAGCTTCCGTATTTAAAGTCACCTCCTCATTTACACGCATCCAGCGATAACAAAGCGCGCAGATAATTTCCTTTTTCCGCCGCGCGTCACACGGGCACCGAATATTCTTTTTCAAACTATATACCGCAATAACTGCCGCTCGTTATGACCTTTCTTTGTTGTACATACCATGTATATACATGAATCAATATGTCCACATTTTATTGGGCACCTGATCGTGACGCGCGAGAGAGCGCAGGCGCCTGAATGAAGTCTTTCAACCCGACGTGGCGGCTATTTTCTCGGGCCGTCTTAATTATATTTTAGTGGCGTTGCGTCGCTCGCCACTAAAATATCGTTGCTACTCGCGCGTCGATGACGCCGTTAATTTGTTTGTATTATTAGCATATCTCTCCGCGCGCTGCTGCACTGCCTGTGCAGCGTGCGTATATTATTATGTATATACTTATAATAAATACACAACTTGTTTCGCGTAGTTTGTGGTGTAGTTTCAAGCCCGTCGCAGTGGAATGGAGACGTCGCTGTATGCAAATTAAACGATTCGGAGGTGTCCCGGTGACGAAAAATCGCCGATAAATTTTACCGTGTGGGAGGTGACGGTCGGTCGGTCGGTTGGTATGTATGTATATATACATGTTTGGATATATATACATATATATACACACGTGCGCGCGCGCGCGTATATGTCGCCGGCTGCAAATGCAAAATAGAAGTGAGTCATGCCGCGCTCGCGAAATTTTTCCGAATTGTATTTAGCGTTATACTGCGCGGTCGTAAATTAGTTTGTTATTAATATTTTGACGGTCTCTTTATGCTTACTCGGTTGTTGAAAAATATTCAATCAATCGTTGAAATATATAAAAAAAAAATATTACAAAAAAAATTGTATAAAAATATTAATGAAATAAACAACAAAATACACGAAGTACCGTAAACTACGCCTTTTTCTGAAATCACCGCTCAGTAGCGCAATTCCAAGCTGTGGAGAACTCCGAGTTAACTCGCCTACGTAAATTACTCGCATAACCGTGCACGCAAATTCATAACCGCGCGGCAGACTCTGACACTGCACACACAGCGAGGCGGCAGGCAATTTTCAAGTTAACTCAAAGTAAAGAAAGTATGGCAATTGTAACGCGTGCTGTATGCGCCTGACTTATTTGCATTCGCCAAATTTGCGTGGATGGAATTATCGTGTCGTATATATGTGGATTGTGAAATTTGTCGTAAGGTCGGAGTAATTTAGTTTTCTATTGTTTAGAGATAAAAAAAATGCGAGGGAAATGACCGTGACGGAGTTTTAGATTAACGAAATGGGCTGCTAATAACGTGTATTTAAAACATTTTAAAATGGTAAGGAATGATATATTATATTATGGATCTTTAAATATTGGTATTGAATTTTAACTGCAAGAGTTGTTAAGCTTTCTAGCTCTATTTTCTTATCTTTCTGCGATTATTGGACATTAAAATATAGATTTATTTTATCGTGCCGAAGCATCTTTCTCGTTATGTAGGAGAAAAGTGTGTAAGTGCTTAATCTAGAGTATGAAAACTTAGATAATCGAATTTTTCTGATAGGTTTTAAAGTACATCTATTTCGTGTATCGTTAAACAAGGATGTTATAGAGCAACTGGTTTAAATATTTGCAAATAATCTAGAAAACTTGGGCTGCAGAATACCAGCTTATGTAAAATTAAACAATTATATCGAAAATTAATGTACGTATATGATAAAAACAAATATTTCTCTCCACTGATCGATCCCTCTAAGGAACCATTATCTTCATACTTAGTTACTTAAAAAAATAATGAATGGCGAAAACTATTACATGGAGAAAAATTTATTTGTAATCTGTACTTACTTTTTTTCTAAGAAAATTGAGTATTTTTATAGTAACTCTGGATCACACTTGAGATGTGGTATTTTTACTTTTAAAATAGTAATTTTTAAGATTTTTGTCTATATAGCAAATTCTACTTTTGAAATGGTAATTTTTATGATTTTTAATACAAATAGCAAATTTTACTTTTGAAATAATAATTTTTATGAATGCTGAAACAAAATGTCACAGTCAATATCAGTCAATTTGCTACAAAAATAAAACAGAATTATTATTTCAAAAGTAAAATTCACTTCGAAAATCATAAAAATTACTATTTAAAAAAGAAAAAGAAAACCTGACAAGAAAAGAATGTGTCCCATCTGTGAAACGCGTAAATTTTTTTATAAAAAAAAAGTCAAGCATGCACAAATAAATTTTTCTCCCACGTGTACGAAAAGCAAGCCAAAATTGAGAAATGCATAACGTAGAATATATAATTTCACGTCTCCCAATCGGCCGCCGACGTCCGCAATAAAAATAAAAGAAGATCATCATCCGCAAAACTCACTGATTAGAGACTGGCTCGCCGAGTATCGTCTGTCCTTGCCTATACGCATGTATAACGACAATCAGCGAGTCTCGCCTTGTGCCGGCAAGCTGTGCCGCCTCGATGATACCCGCAGTGTTGCGCGTCCTGTCGTCTATGACGAAAAGCAGGACGCGCGCCGTCTCTTTCGCCTCGTACTCCTGGGCAATGAGCTCCGGGCCCCAGTGCGCCACTTGCTGCAACAACAAGAAAGAAGAAAAAGATTATTTTAGCCGTAATGGAATTCGCGTATAAGTATATCAGTGAAAAATGCGAAGGTGAGAGTGATCGTAAAACGGATCAGCATCAGTCGGCTGAACTCTGGATATAGCTTGGAATTTTATGGTCATGAATCAGACGTCTTTTTTTCGGTGGCTTATGCCGAGCGTGTGGGAAAAATGTTTAGATCGCGGAGAGGCTGATGGGAGCGGAATGCTGGAGTTGTAAGGAGTAATATATTAGGGACAGCTTGTCTGGTTTTTTTGTTTTTTTTTGTAGCTCCAAGTATATATATATATATACCTATTTTCAGTTAATTATCAAAGAAAACTTAAACCACGTTCCTTATCTTCCAAAACATTGGATTTCATTAACCGTTAAAAATCAATTTCCACGCATATATCCACACAGTAGCACGACACATCTCTATACGCATCCATCATTCGCTCTGCGACCTCCGTTATCAACCACTTCCGGCACAACACAGCTGCTGCGCTAATTTCACCTGTCTCTCGCCTGATATACCAGAAAAATTCGATACAGCTAACACACATCCATATTATAATCACTTGTGCAAGCTAGACGAAACGCGCGCATGGCACGCGCGCGCTAAACGAGGCGTTGACATCAGACGACGCAAGCTTGTGCGACCTCGGACACGTCTTGCGTGTTTTCGGGATTTTCGACGCGAGTGCCAATGCAATTATCGAATTGTTCGACGCGTTACTTCGCCGCCGTCGTGTCGCCGATATATGCTTGCGCAACAACCGTGGGTTTGGAAAATTTGCGGGAGCGAATTGGAAAAGGTTGGAATAATTAGCGGGAAGACCGAATATATGCTGTCAAGTCTGTTATATATATATAGATTATTCGTGGTTATCGGTTGTGTGTAATAGTTGCGCGGAGGATTAATGAGACGTATCGTAAAGATAGGTTGCAATATCCCGCGGTTCGGTCTTCTTTCAGTGTATATAGGTCTTCTATTGATCTATATAAGTTTCCGCGGGATATATTTACGCGCGTTTACATGCCGCGTGTCGGTGACGCGATTGGAAATAATCATTGAAGTTAATTGCGGAAATGTTGTGTGTAATTAGGGATGTCTGTATATTGAAGTTTATGCGTGTCAAGCTATTTTAATTGGATTTGTCTATTTTGTGTTTACGGCTTTGACTCATTGTTATTTTTAATAACATTGTAGAAATATTGTAGTAATATTATTGCGGATTGAATGTAATGGATAACTAAGGAAATCGGTACATATGTAAACTAACAAAAATCAAGCAAAGTAATAAAAAAAAAAAAAAAAAAAATATCTTAGGTTTCGAAATATTCTTATAGCGCTAGGCATACCGCCTCATTCGAAAATTGAAGAATCACGAAAAAGTGTTTATATTTCATATATTTTATTTATTTATCACTTTTCGGTTTTTACATTTATATCTCAAAAAAAAATGCAGTGACATAAAATTTCAAAACTTTTTATCTACAATTTTTCTTCTATCAGTTATAAAAATTACTCAAATCTTCACAAAACTGCGCTTGAACTCCGTTACCAAGTTTCGCATACTCGCTATATTCTCGCCCAATCTTAAACATTCATTACATAATCTAATAATCCTAAAACTGTTTAACAGCTGTACACTATCATTGTGCCTTACTTTACCTCAAACCTTCACTTAACTTTCAAACAATAACCCCGCCATCAATATACCACACATCCATATCCCATCGCGCAATGATTAATTCACTGCATACAACCGATCAATCACTCGTATAACGCACACGCAAGCTCTATATATATATATCCGACAACCGCACATCATGTCGGCGCCTCGTGTCTATCTTCCTCTCGACGCGAATTTTTACTTCCTCATCCTGCATATATGACATCATCGAGACCCTGTACGGAGTCAGGGTTGAAGAGAGAGAGAGAGGAATCGATCGTCGGAAATCTTCCTCCTCGGTTCTCTCTTCTAGATACTTACGCGCTCTCGCTCGCGGCGACAGTTTGACGCCCTCGTTAGATAGCCCGAGAGTTATTTAAGAGCGAGCGCGCGGCCGACTATTTTCGAGGCGGCTCTACGGTCGACCGAGATGATCTGCTTTCTTCGTGAAAATGTCTCTATATACATTTTCTTCGCGACGGTGGATGTTTGTCGAACCGATGGGTGGGAGTATACATTATAAGTAGCATTGAGGGAATAAAGGAGTATACGTCACGCGAATGTGTAAACAGCCTAGAAGGACGCTATAATATATTGTAGGACCTACAATTCAATCTGTGTATTTGCTTTGGTGACATTCATTTGTTTTATGTAGAAAGTGTAAAGGAGTATTAATTGGGAATGGCCATTACATCGTGTAATTTCTTAGCTCTTTATTGGGAGTCACACGGACGACATTGGTTTTCGAATAAAAACACTGCAGAAACTGCACACGCTAAAAAATATATATAAATTTTTATTATCATTCTCCAAGTCTATTTATACAACAACATTCAAAAAACATGAAAATCGAATCATTACTCGCTTCAAGGCGACAACGTTTTTCAAAGCTACCCACATCGTGTTCTTAAATATATATATAATTCGTCACGTTCAACCGCGATCACTTCAAAGTCACACCTGCGCGAGCAAGCCACCACATCATCATTCATCCCATATACCCAATCTCTCTCTCTCTCTCTCTTTCAACCTAGAACAAACGCCAAAAAAAAGGAAAGAACCAAAGCGATAAATAAAACATGTCACTCACGGGATTGTAGTACGTGATACCGAGGCTCTGTAGCGTCGGGATGGCGATGTCGGTCCTCCAGGTGGTGGGATTACACGATCCGCCCAGGAACACCTCACAGGACATCCTCTCTGCGACGAGACAAAAGAATATCAGCATTTTTTGTTTCTCAATGGCTACTTACGAAGGAGAAAAAAAATCGAATGCCTCGCGTGTTCTCGCAAGTGTGTATATGCATGTGCTGTGTAAGTACACGCGAAAAGGAAAGAAGAAAAAAGAATTGCCAATGGTAAACGTACTTGAGCCAGCCTTGCCAGTGTCCTTTCCATCACAGTGCAACGAGCAAGAGGTGCTCATAGGAACAGATACTCTAAAACGAGAAGAAACAGACAGAAAAATAAAACACACCGATCAGATATGGTCCAAACCAATTAAAACGTGTGTGAGTGCGCACGCACTCTATAGAGAGTATGAAGTTGTAATGAGCAGTGGTAAACATGGGAATAATGGCGATTGACTTTGTGAAAATGCAGTGTGCGTGTGATATAGGAATACGTTTATATATACTATATACTTATTGGGCATCATCATTGTCTAATATTATAATCGTCTTTATAATCATGGGTAAACATCAACATCGTGTGTGTGATATAGATGCACTAATTTTGGCCACTCCGTCGTCGTATGCATGTATTACGTCAAACGCACGTTACTCGTGTGAGTCATTGTTTTCATCCGTTTATTTATATGTTTATCGAGATTTGAATTAATAATAGCCGCGAATATTCGGTATTTAAATTTGTTTTGTATTAAAATGATAAACATCGTTAATGCCGCGAGCAAATATCGTTATAAACGCTTCTATAAAGCAGCAACCTTGAGATGGATCCGGTGGAAGTGAATTAATTAACCTATATACGAAGAGGTGGCCACTATCGGAACATCTATAATACAGACTGACACATTTTTATCTCGAAAGACTATCAATAGATTAGACCCAACCCCCGAAAATGTTTTGATATACATTTCTCTTTATACTCAGATAATAACTATATGTTCTAACGATCGTTTTTGACTTTGAAACAATTCCTTCGAGAGATAATAAGTAGGTATAGCAGTTTTTTTTTTCGTATGCGAGAAATGAAAACATTTTCCGGGTACAGAGTCAGTCCTTCTATTATATATCGATTCTCTTTTTTGAATTTCATTTACTTTATCGCGTGTCAGCTGGTATAAATTAGAAAAAAAAATTACCACTTTTTCACAATCACACATCTTTACTCTCATGTTTTCACCATTACGCACATAGGGTGCCCGAAAATTTCGAACCAACGGTCAACGAAATTTTCGGGAAACCTTTTAAGTTTGCTATACGTGCAAATCAAGAGCCCAACAAAGCCGTTATTATATATACACATGTGCTGACACGTATATGTACGAACATAAAAAGGATAAACCATATAATCTCTGGAAAAATCATGCAAATGCCCAAAGGTTACGTAAGTCAAAGTAGGATTTGATATTTTGCGTAAAAAAAAACGTGTGAAAGAAAACTCAAAATTTCAATGATCTATACTCAATGTGTGTATATATAATGCAACACCAACAAAAGTAATAGCCACAAAAAAAAATAATGTCGAAAAATAAAAACATCTATAAGTATATAGAATATAAAGTATATATAATAGTAAAAGGTATATCGGGGATACACAAACGTACTTTCGAATATCAAATCCTTTTACAGGGATATAAAACAATCCACGCTTGAACATTGTTAAGATACGCTTCGTTCATGTTTGATGCACTGAAGCTCCTCGCCTGTAACAGAGAGAACGAGATACTCTGCTCAGATGAGAGGGCACATTTGTTGTGTCTGTGTATGTTTCTGTGCTTGCTGTATGTATTATACATGCGTGTGTGGTACACCAAAATTGTCGGTCTCAACTTAATATACGAAAAATCTGTGTCATTGAAAGTCCTATTTCTTTTTTTTTGCTTTCGAGTTGCGAGGTCACTTGAGTTTAGATTTTGTGATATATACCTATGGGAGTCATTCTAGTTCAAGGTTTTTCGTTTCAGTATTTATTATATTTACAGCGTATTTTTGGTAAATTTTATTTTTGTCTGTTTGAAAAATCAATCTTGTTCGTTTAATTATTTTTTATAAGATATTTTTTTTTTCCTCTTTTTTTTATACAGTTAATTGATTCGGATATAGTCTTGTACGGCACAGGATAAGACGCTAATTAATTTTTCTGGGCGCTCACAAGACTTGTTAGGGTTACAGTCGTTAAAAGAGTTCACTTTCACAATCCCAACAATCAGCATACAAACATGTTTATTATTATCATTAAAGTTGGACAACAATTTTTATGTACATCACTTGGTAAGAACGTAACTTCAAATAAATAATTTTCCATAAATATTTACAACCGCGCGACGTAATTGTAATTTTTTTTTTTTTTCACGTGAAATTGAAATAATGAACTAAAGCTGAAAACTACGCGCGGTAAATCAGAAAAATCATTGCTTTTCGCGTGTATACGACTGTAAAAATGTTATTAGTATATATAAATATAGTTCGGCAAGAGGTTTTAACGATATTTTCTTCGAACTATTTATAACGATGACCCAAGCGGTTTCCATTAATGCTTATGTAAAATTTTATTTATTATGAAGTTAATAACTTTGGAGCGGGATAATAAATACGGCTGAATATTAACAGGCAATTTTTAAATCATTCCATTAATTGAGTAAAAGTTTTTGTGTCGGCCGCGCGAGGTATACAATATATACATTGATATATTGCCGCGCTAATTGGGCGTGGTGTATACCTCAGACGTATAAAAATATCGGTTTCAAAATTAATGTAATAAAGATCGAGACAATTTATTTAAAGCTGTAATTTATGTTTCTTTTTTGTGTATACATATATAATAAAGTACCACGTGTAATATAAAAAGGAATTAAATTTAAGAGGAAATGAACGTATATTATAATTGGATTTATAATCTTTGAAAATTTCACGTTGTTAAGTGGAAAAATCTTTCATAAGGAAATATTACATACAATTTTCCTCTTATTCTAATTCAATTTTGTCTAGTCTTTATTATGTATTCATCGTTCCCCACACATGCCAACTTAAAATAAAGCTAACCACGAAATAAATATAAAAAAATTTTACAAATTATAAAGTAATGAAAAACAGCCAGCATAACAACTATATTTCACCCCACAATCACGCGCACGCGACCACAACAACTTTTACCATATCAACCTTCTCTCTCTCACTCTCTCGTATATCATATTAAATAACCAGCCACTCACCCCTGCTTGTAGAGGCACGCCAGCTCGGTGGCGAAGAGTATGAGCTCTTTGAACATGGCGCCGGTCGTCGTCTTGTTCTCCTTGTTGTTGTTACCCAGGCTGTTACTGCGATTGATACGCTGCAGCGATGCGCCCGTGAGATGCGGCATTATTCAGCCTTTACGCTGTGGCTCGGCCTCGATGAACCCTCAGCAACTGTCGCCTGTAAGATCAAAAGAGAACTAGCGTGAGCAACATATATTATATAGCTGCGGGTATATCATTTTCTGGGAGATTGCGATGATGAATGAGGTGATTGCGTGGAAGAAGGAGAGTGGAAGGTGTGTAGTTAGGAGGCTGGCTCGGAGTGTGATTGTGGGGTAGATCTGGGTGGTGATGTCAGCGTAGTTATAGTTTTTATCATTCTCAAGTTGGGAAAAATTTTGCTTGTGTTGATTTGTCTTTATAACTTTGGTATTATGCGTTCAAACAATATGCAAACTGTGAGTAAAATTAAAGCTGATTTCGATGATGAAATTTCGAAAAATAATACTGCACATTTATAAAATACTTATAAATATAACATTTTATTAAAGTATGGTAAACTGTATTTAATAAAAATACTTGGTATTTTTCTCCGTTGACAATATTCTTTTTGTTGTTTCAAATACGACCGAGTAAAAATTCAGACTTCAACATTGTCATTCGAATCTCTGAATATTTATTATAGATTATCCTTCAGCAAAAATACAAAGTATTTTCAACGGGCACATAATATAGCAAAGGTCTTAAATAATGTGATCCTTGAGCATAGAAATCGTGTCAACAGCGCAAAAATAACATACATAACTATATAGAATAAACATAGAAGCCATAAATCAGCAAGAGAATAGACGACGAATTATTATACAATCGAGAATCTTTCTATACACCACGCATCACACTATAAAAAATAATTATTATATCAATCTAACAAAACCATTACTCTCTATAAGTACACATCAATCCAATCACGCCACTCAACACAAAACCAAACAAAGCCGACAGAGAGAGAGAGAGAGAGAACCAGCCGCTACAAAAGGCAAAAAAAAGAAAAGAAACAGCGAACGCGCGCAGAACAATGCTCGTATTTTAAGCAATGATGCGTACACGCATATAGTATCGCATCCCGGCATGTTAT
>JAPYZO010001426.1:0-19059 GCA_030522905.1 Torymus flavipes
ATCAATGGGCCCTCGCTCGAGACGTATCAATTACTCTCTCTCTCTCTAGCAGCAGCAGCTGTCAACACTAAAAATATAATGCGAATTGTATTTCGAACGATGAGGTAAGCCCGCGCGCGAGAGAAACTCTCTGAATTCGGTAAATAGAGGAAAGAAATCGATAAGAGAAGAAATCGAGTATGTACCTATATATGTATACCAAAGTAAAGTGTATAATATGTTGAATCGATAGCTCACGGTGCACGCGATGAGGAACTGTAACGATGGTAGACGCGCAGCTTGTTGGTATATGTTTGCACAGATTGAGGGATTCCCCAATTTTTTTTCGTGTAAAATATGTATATGGATATAATTATAGCGATATTTATTTAGGTAAGTAGTGCGCAAACTATCCGAGATTATTGTTTCGATGTTGATACACAAGTGTTTTTTTCTCTGCTTCCTCGTCGTCGTTCTGATGAAAGACCGATTTGAATTTCGCACACGCACAAAAAGGCAAAATCACACACGGTTCTTTGCTATAATCGCGATAAGACACCGTAATTTCTGTTCCTGTTGTCAAATATGCCCTTATCGCTGTGTGCCTGTTGGTAAATATACTTAAACAATGCCGCAGCATTTTCGAACCTAAAATTTCATTATCAGTGTATCAACATTTGTCTCTTCTAACGCTTTTGTACACATCTTGCGCGTATAAGAATAATCGTATATACGATCTGTTTATTTATTCGAAAAATAACATGTAAAGAAAATTATACGTACAATATATCAACTATAATGCGTATACTTGCCCTATAAGTTTAACGACCACATTTAATTAGACGGGGGAAAAAAAAGTCGCCACGCAGATTGTTATGTTTGATTCGCAGATTAATTTGAATATATAATCCCAGGTTAAATGTTTTAACAGCCATAAACGGCGTCATTGAGATACAGCGGCGACGAGGCGCGAGCTGATAACGCTCGCGCCGCAGCACATACATATATAAGCGAACGAGAAACCTTTCGACTTCTGAACGAGCTAGGGAGGAGACGCGCAAGTAATTGCACAATAAACGCACGCTATTAAAGCGTTGACGTCGATTTGCATTCCTCGTGGTTCTCTCTTTTTCGCATTCTCTATACTCCGCAAGTTTGTATGCATTTGAGATATATATTCGCATTCTGTAATCTCTCTTGAGTATAGGTGTATATATACATATGTGTGTGTGTATAATTGCCGATAAAAATATTAGATAATTTTTTAATCGCGTGTGCTTTTGTCAAGATAACAGGATCGACCTTGAATTTAGGGTATTGACTCTTGACTTCGGGATGTACTATAAAAGGTGCGCGAACGGCAGAGAGTTTACCTGACACTTATTGTTTTGCTGTTCCCTCACGTCCGCGTAAATAAGTATAATAACCAGAGGAGAGTTGTAATTTAAAACGGCGCGCGCTTGGAAAATATATATTTTACGATAAATCTGCTGTCCGTGGAATGAATTACGCTGAGAAGTGCGTGATGCGCGCGATTTATCTCGACGTTTCACGTTGCTCATGAGGTTTCGGTAATTTTACACGTATTTTGTATTTTTTCGCGATCAGAGTAAAAATACATTTTTCTTTTTTACGTCGTTCGTAAAAGAAGAAAAGAGATATTCTGTCGTTTTATGTATAGCGTAATAAAAGATTTCTCTAGATTCTTTTACAAAGCCTCGAAGCAAAGCATAAAAATTGAAAAATAAAGGATTATATACATGTATGCATGCGGACACAGCCAAAGCTACTGAATATAACTAATAGAGCGTCACGTGTGAGGATAAAAGAAAAGAAAGCGTTTTCTTAAAATAAATGGAAGCACTGCGTGTTTATTTTTATATCAAATATTATTTTAGAACTTGAGAAATGTATTGTCAAACTCGCACCCAAATAATAATTCAGCTACAGAAGCGTATAGAAGTATAGTAAAGGTAAAAAAACCGTGCTTAACGTACTTTCAATTTAATATCCATTTTTACGTCCATTTTTCAGTACTTATATTCGCAAAAAATCTAGATCGCCACTCTGCTAGAGAGCTGCTAGAAGTCGTTGGAATATCAGCTCGCCTATTTCTGAATGAGAAACAAAAAATTTTAATTAACACCATTGCATGAAAATTGCCTTATTGAAATAATGTTTAAACTCAATTTTTCATTTAGAGACTAATGATTCATGGAGTAAGCTATACTATTATTCTAATTTTAGCTTTAGCATCATTGCAATTTTTAAAAACTGTTGGTATTCATTTTTTTGAAGATCAGTTGATTAGAATTAGAAAGAAACAGGAAGCAAAAAAAGAAAAATTTTAATTACTCTTATTTACACCTGTTGAATGTACCTGGCAGTTTAAAAGCTTATGGCAATGTGTAACGCGCAGAAAATTATCATAACAGTTTCTCTCAAATGGCTTCATTTGTGCGGGAATGCGAAATGACAGTAGAATGCAAATTCTTTTCTACAATAATATATGCTACGGTCAAAGCAATCACCGAACCCACTGACATAATACTTGCTGAATGCACTTTGAATACTTGAACATCATCCAGTAATGAAACTCTCACAACTCAACAACGTGGGTTTCAACAGGACAATCAATAAAGCAAGCGTTGAAAAGCAGTGAAACATCCGTATTGATAGGGTTACTACACTAGATGTAAAATTAAAACTGAGTAAGGAGATCAAAGACACAACCCACTATTGTATTATGTTTAGCATAGAGACAGGCATTTTATTTATCATTTATATTATTTTGAATGCTTTTCACAAACTAGGTCAGATTAGAATTTAAAGATTTATTTGATAACTAGAAGAAAATCACAGTAACTAATCTTGTGGTTAATTCAAAATTATAGCTTCATTTTATAAATAAAATCCACTCCGCAGTCATCTCTATTTTTTAATCGGAAAAACTGCCTCAATTTGAAATATAAGAGTCACGTCCTCATCCAAATAAAATCCCTCCACTTTTCAAAGCCTCTGCCAACAGACACACTTTTCTCAATTCTGTCACAGTGTATTTAGTCTCAACCAAATAATCCCACTCACTATTAATCCGCAAAACCACTGTACACCACAAGCTTTTCTCTCTCTAAATCACCTCCTCACTGCTTTTCCAAAACAAACTTATAAAAATCCACCTACACAGAAAACCAGAGAAAGAAAGAGAAACAAAACTCCAGTACGGTGTCCCCCACACCTGACCTTCTTCCTCCTCACAAAGACAAAAAAATCATTGGACACTCGAGACTCCCAGCACCCAAACAACACGTACACACACCAACACAGTTAGCAGCAAGTGCACCAACGAAGTCTCAGCAGCAACTAAACCACCCAGCCAGAGCCAGAGCCTGCTCGACCTGCTCTCTCTCTCTCCCCCTCAGGTTCTCACACACAGAGTGAGCCAGAGAGTGAGTGAGGGAGAGAGACAGCAGAGACAAGTAGTCTCAGCCAGGGTCATCGTATTCCAGAAACCTATGTATCAAGGCCCTGGGGGGGCATCCACCGGAGAGCGAGCCCACTATCCCTCCTCTTCCACCTACCTCCTCCTCCTCTTCTTCCTCTCTCTCGCTCTTCCACAGGACAGAGCGAGGAGAGGGAGGAGGGCCAAGAGAGAGACGCACACACAGCCTCACGGGCGCGTACTCCCGCTATTGCTCATACTTATTTATACACCGTTATATTTAAAATGAGAGAAAGAGCGCGCGCTCGCCCGTTCGTTCCCTGCCATATACCTATATACACTACACACGCACACACACCTCGCTGAGCGCGCGTCCAGCAAAGCGCCGCGTGTGCAGACTGACTCTCTGCTCTCTCTCTCTCTCTTTCTCTATACTGTGCCGCCACGGTAAGCGGCACATATCACAGTATTTTTAAATCGCCCTATACTGCAAACATATATCGCGCGCTCGGAGCACGAATTAATGCGTCGTCGCGAACTCTCGCCCGCGCGCTCAAAAGCACGTGTGCACGCGGGGTCGGTGGAGGGGGAGAAAAAGAGGGAACTCGATGCACGATCACATGAGGATTTTCGGAGCGCGAAAGGTCAACACATTTAAGTATATATGCGAGATAAATCCATGATGAAAGTTCTCTTCTGGAAAGATAATGGAACAGAGAAAACGACGCCGGATTAGCGAGGGTTTCGCAAGGTGTATAGGTGCGTCGCACGCACATTATCGCGATGAAGTCGGTGTTTTTTTTTCACTTTCTTGCTTTCGGAGGGGGACGTAAATATTACGTAACATCGTCTGCTCCGGCTTATTTCGCAAGCATAACACACACCTCCTATATATACTTCCGGGCACCCCTAGTACACATCACGCACATATATTATAGCAGACGGTTCGCGCGCGATTGTTTACCCGCGTATCATCATCGCGAGATGATAAACACTCGAGACTCCCATCATATACTTGCGCACACGCGGAGCAGATAAGAGTGAAAGAGTATTATATAGCGAACGCGTGTGTATGATAGCGAAAAAAGCTAAGCACAACTATAGCACGGCCGTGATTTTCCGCGACCCACACCTATCTGCTCGCATGCTAGAGACCATTTATAGGAGAGAGTATAGCCAAGCGCGCGCGCGCGCCGTTCCTAACCTAATTACTAACGGCCGTTTCGCGTGTATATACACCTACGCGACGCGGTTTTCCATTAAAATGGTGATCGAATGCGAGGTTACGAAGTTGCAGGGAAACGAGCGTTTGTTTACACGATACACGTAAGTGGTATACCTGAGCGAGTGTGTTATACCTACTTATGTATTAGACAGGCGCCATTGATCGACTGTGATGTGAAAGCGAAAGGGAAAGCATAAGCGGTCGCAGATCGATACGTTAGTTCTCCGAAAAAAGCCACAACATAACCTTTCCTCACCTATATTATATACACACACAGCAATTACAGAAACTCCTGCAGCGACAACACAACTATATATATATACACACATCACACACGGACACTCGCCTCTATTATATCTCCTGTCTCTCCTCTCTCACTCCAGTGCAGCAGCAACTCTTCCACTTTCCTCGCGCGCACTAATCCTCAGCACATCATTTTCCTCCGTTGTTCTTCTTCTTCTTCTTCTTCCTCTTTCTTAATATTACGGCACTATCACCCGGACCGCCTCGCCGCCAGCCCTACTGCAGCAACAATATAAGCCTCGTCCTCGCGCCCTCGCAAAGAAGAAACCACGAGCAGCAGCGACAACGACGACGACGATCCACTGTAGCCCCGCGCTCGCATTATCATTATATCCCTCAACGTGCGTCTGTGTCTTTATAGGTTCTCGACTACTGATAATTATATAGTTTATTTATTATATATACACACGCGCGTATGGATTATGTATCTATATATCAGCGCGAAGTATAATGTCACTTATATATACGTATAGATGCGATGCGAGCCGTGCGCCGTCGCTCGCGCGAATGACTGCTGCGACGACTTCGCGAGTTTCTCTATACTCTCTTGCTGTGCAGGCAGCCCGCCGCTCTCGCCGCCGCCTGATCACTGCTGTGTCAAAGTATAGGTAGATACCTATATATGTGTGCGCGCTAGTACGTGTGGGTATGCTATATCTATACGCGTGCTATATAGACGAGACGAGAGAGAGAGACGCTGCTGTATAGGGGAATGACGTAAACCTCCAACAATGAGGCGTGATGTCACATACGGCACGCCAGGCCGTCTCTCTCGCACTCTCTCGCCGCGGGAGCAGCTACTGCGCATGTGTATACGAGGTGAGCTTTATAACTCTATCCTTTGCTCTTCTTGTCTCGCTTGCTCCGCGCGGGTTCGCGCGTTTTATCTTACAGTGTGCGGTATTATATCCATCTCTATCGGCCGTCTCCCTTTCCGATGCACCAGCACTATATATATGTTATTAATTGAACACTCTTTTTTAGTTTTCTGTATCGACGAGCGCAATGCGCCTGCTGCACTTTACTCCCTATATACTCTCGGCACGATTTCTTCTTCTTTTTTTTTCTTGTGTGTTTTGCGAGCGAAGATAGAAAAAGAGAGAGAGAGAGACTAGGTATAAGGTTCGCGATGTGGCTTCTTTTTATTACATGTATACGGATTAATATACGGACTCTAATGCCGCTCGCATACTGCGGAGAAGAGAGTTAACGAATAGATTTATTCGCGGTGACTTATTTGTCACCGGGTGGTGCGTAATCTAATTATTTCCTTTATTTACATGGAATATAGGTGATAGATAAGTGCGGGTTGGGTTTTCTCGCGCGGCGCGAATATATATAGGGGCGTTTTTATCAGATCGCAATCTGCCACGGCCGGTTATTGTAATAAATAAGATTGTTGTTGTTATTTCAAATAGTTTAGTGAGTCTTTGTTATTCGGTTTTTTTTTATTTACGTGTTATTATTACATAGGTGTGCTATAATTATCTGACGGATTTTTCGTGAACGTCGAGATAGTTTGCGATTGTATCTTGGCATATAGTTCTCAATGGCACTTTTAGTCCTTGTACTATATACCTATCGCCGCCGTTTCATTCAGGTCATATTATTTTAATATATTCTATTATATAAATAATTCAATTGTAATTGTCGTCATTTTCTTTTTATAATAAAATTCAATCGATATGTTGATTCCGTTTGATTAATTGATCTATTTAAACGATTACATTGTAAGTAAATTAATTTTGCACAATAGTTTCGACAAACCTTTCTTATAACTTGATAAATCTATGTATAAAAATCTTTTCTATGATAAAAATATTCATTTTTACAAAACTAAATTTATCATTTTATTCGCACCTCTCTCTATATTCATCGTTTCCCCGGCATATCATCAAACTATTCCATCATTCCCGTTTACAACCTTGCAATCCTCCCAGCACGAGATTATCCCCATATAATCTATATAAAAAAAATAACATCGCACTTTCGCTCGGCCAGTTACATAAAACTGGCCATCCATCCATCGGAAAATAACAAATACCTGGCCTTTTATTATTGATATCCTTATCGCGCTCTACATATATACACACACGCACGTGTACGCTCCGCGCTCGAGTTATTATATTGACCAGTGATATTTGAACTGTGATGTCATGGACTACACCTCGCGTCTCTCATTGGTGCGATCGCGGCGAAACGAGAGAGAACAAAAAAATGGCGAGCACGCGCCCGATAATTTACAGCTGGTACAATGTACCTATATGCGTGGACTTTGGTGAGAAAAAATAAAGGAGAAATTTTATTATCGTTGCCCAATAAATAATCTGTCAGTCCTTATCAACGTCTATACCTGACACGCGCGCCGCACGCAGGCGTGGTGCGAATGCCTTGATGGCGATAGTCGAATATCGCGCGAGCGTTTACACGCGTCAAACGTTGTGGAGTTACAAAATATGTGTTTGATGAGTATAGCTATATAATAAATTTCAGCGGTGCGGTACGGTATACGGGTTTGGTGAAAACTTTATGATATGTGTTCAGTGGACTGTGTTGTTGGTAGCTATTATAATAGTTCGTTAATATAGACGCGACTGTAGTTTTTTTTTCATAACTATATAGGTATATAAGTACTAAGTAAATGCAGATGAAATACGGCTGGAATACAAAAGTCTACAATCATTTTTAAAAATTTGTTTTCAATTTGAAACTTATGTTGATTTTCTTGCATATTTGGTTTTTTAGCAATTTTATAGCAAATTGTTAGCAGTTTTATTTATTTGGGAAGAATTATTTCGTTGTGTTGCAACAATGTAAACTCTAGATCCATGAATTTAAAGGTATAGGGTCATGAATAAAGTCGATTACTATTTTTAATACGTTTCTAATGACAAAATAATTATATTTGAAACTGAATTGATAAACATTTTGTAATACAGAAAGAAATTTATTATATACTTTACACTGATTTCTCATCTATACATTATTTTATAATTATTATAAAATATTATACTCTACCGTTGGTATATAAGATAAATGCCAAAATTAAAATAATCGGAAAACTATTTAGTCAATTTAAGAGAATTCACAAATGGATGAAGAATAAAGAAACCTTTAATTTTTATCAATTCTCATTAAATCATTCCACAATGAGAAAAGACAATCTTTACTGTTAAGATATTTATCAAGTTATCTAAAACTTTGAGATTGTAATAGTTAAGATATCTATATTAACTATTATTACAATATCTAGATTATTCTGCACCTCAGATTTTGGTCAAGGAACTCATAGCCATAAGAAATTATTTATTCAAGTATGATTTACAAATTGTTAATATTTTTATTATTTCCTTAAAAGGCTATATACATTTACTATTAATAGAATTAATATATGTACTAAATATATATCCGATGATCATGTAACAGTTAATGGATGATGTATTGATAACTATTACAATAACAATGTTATTGGATGTTATTGGTATACTGGAATTGTTACACCAAAGACGATATATCTTACGCTTTACAATGTATATAGTAGGTTTAAACTTAGCTATTTAATTATAACGATATCCTTTTCATATAGTGCACAAACGTCACACAACTGTACCCCAAAATCCACAATAAATTCAAATACAACTCGGACAACTATATCATCAACCTCGCTACTTCCTCGTGGCAAAACTTGCCCAAAAGCACACCGAACGAGCAAAAAAAAAAACATCGTGGGAAAGTCGCGCACATGTGTATAACGCAACCTTGCGCACGCAGATCCGGCATCGCACCCGGCTACCTACCGCTTTCACGTGATATACATAAGTATAATGTCATCGCCGAAATTTCCTGTATATGTGTTATAAGCGTCGATCGACGCGCGGCGCGATTCGCCGTATTAACGCATTAGTCCGTAACTTAAATTTAGGCGCTGACTTTTGCGCGCGCGCGGACGAGGAGAGCTTTGTCATCCTTCGATAACGGAGCGCGTCGTACCATTTAGCGCGCGAATCGCGCTATAATTAGGACGTTTGATAAGAGGCGTGGACGGTCGTGATGGATCTGCGTATATATAAGTATACGGGGTTCCGCTGGATGTTGAATATTTAGAATTAATATTTTAGTGGAGATATATATTTAGAAAGTGATATAGTAGGTTTTCGATTTTTATATGAATAATTGTTTTTTCTTTTTTTTTTGTATTATCCGCTGGTTTATGTCGTGCGGTTTAAAATTTTATGTAAAGAAAACAAAATGAAAAAGGGGTTATTCATTTTACGTTTTGTAAAACTATTTATAAAAGAATAAAGGAATGAAGCAAACGAAAAAAAGAAACTATGAAATACCTTATATAACTATTAATAGATCGATAAAAAATTAATAATATTTTACAAAAAGAATCATGATCATATATAGGTTTTTGAAAAACACCCCTCAGTTTTTATATACTACCCTGACCAGTGACCGCGATAAAATGTATGGAATGTTGTTTGATCCAACTTGGAAATTGGATTTCTTAATCGGACCTCGCTATCCTTTTAACATAGGCCAACTTGGAATAAAATGGGATATAATAAATTTTATTCGATCAGAGCAAGAGATAATTGCAATGTTATACATCAATATTATAATTCTATAGCACAATCGTTCGTTTGTAAACGAGTAAATCAATTCATCCGATAAACATAATTATATATTTAGCTTGAACAAATTTAATAAAATCTCATATAAATGATAAATCAATAGACCATAATAATCATCGATTGACTTAACCGGCATTTATATATTCTCAAGATAAAAAAGACAACAAATTGTTCAACCTATTACAACGTATTCTGTAATGAAATATACAAAAGAATTACACATAATACATGTATATATACATTTTGACACATCCTCCGCACCCATCACTCATCATTGTATCTCAACCTCTCGACCAATTTCTCATCACCCACAAACCGCTTTCCCTCAAAGCATCAGCCTTATAACCGCCCTAACTAAATACTTAAAGCAGAACATGCACGCGATAAACGCCGCGCATAATTACGTAAAGGGCAATGACACGCGCGACTGGCGGCAAAATGCTCGCCAAAAAAGAGCGCCGCCCCGCGCGGTACTTATTCTTAGCCCGCGCGAGAGAAAAAAAAAGTCTCACCAACGTCCAACCCGCATATATACGAGAGCTCTGCTGGCAAACCCTCGTATAAAATATATATGTATAATATGCCAAACGCGTGTGATGAGCTCACGCTCGTTTTCGAATATTTCGCCGTGTGATCGATTCGCCCGTATATATACATGTATATATCGATCGTCGTCGACCTTGCCTCGAGTCTCTCAAAGACACCCCCTTATTTGACTATTATATAGCTTACGACTTCCCGGTTCGTTATGTGTTAAGTGTACGCGAATTTTCGTGCACGTGCCGGAGACGGTGAGGTTTCCGCGCGCGTGTGTTCAATCGGCGTCCAAGGCTATATACCTTTGGCTCATTGTCCGTGGAGTTTTCTTTTGAAGCCTTTTTGTCGCCGCGATGTGTGTGCGAGTGCGCGTTATCGGCTGGCTTTATCTAGATGTGTCTGACTAGAGCCGACACCTTTACTACTGGCCAAAGCGCGCGGTTTGTGTGCGCAGGGTTTGAGGTCTGCTAATTTGTCATTTGATGGTATAGAGTGAGAGGACTATAGTTTTAAATAATGCTGTATCAGTTGATAAGATATACTGCATTCGGTTTTATATAATTTTGAAAAAACATAAATAAATTGGATTAAATTTTTATCATTATTTATTAAATAATTAATTCATATACAAAAAAAAGGTATATGGTCGTATCCACAATATTTTTAACAATTGTAAGACGTTTTTTTAAACAATTTCTTACTGTTATTTGCGTGTCGTGCGAAACACGTGAACAATGATGGTTTCAAAATCTTCAATGCGGAAACTAGATAATTGATCTATAGTAATTGATAAGTGTGCTAATAATAAGGCACATTTTTCGAGCACTCTTACGCATTTACTCGTTGTGTTGGACATTCATATTCATTGAAGGTTTGAACTCAAGTTCATGTGCTTCGATTGTCAAGCAAATAGAAGCAGTAAATCGCTTTGAAAAATCGTTACACAAAGGTTAAAAGTATTGCGAGATTTTCCTATATCTCTGTTCGTATAAAAACCATACATCAAATTTCAATTATTTAAAAAAAAAAAGAAAAACTTTCTGTATCATAATTTGAAAAAGATGACGTATGTTTAGGTATATAGAACATTCTTTTTTTTAAATTAATTACTTAAAATAAGATTCTTCTTAAAATAGAGATAAAGAATCATCTTTTTTCATAAAATCTATAACTACCTAGGTATATAAAAGAATGATAACTGCTCTTTTTCATACCTTCATAATTGCTTGTTTTCGAAAGTTATAAAAACTTTCATTTTTTAAGTTAAATTAATTTGAAAAAAAAGCGGTATCAGTATATCCTGTAATTAATTTTTTATACGTGATAAGTATATATTAATTCACCTTCTCGCAGATCTTTTTTTTTATTTTACTATTTCGCCTAATAATTTCCTAAAAAAAAAAAAAACGACCAAATAAATGACCCTCTTAAAATTTGCATCATATGGATATTACATGAAATAAAAAAAAAGTTCCTTATCGTTTTTCCTGTTTTGTCACGCGCGTGTGGCCCTATACGTTCCACTACGTGCGGTTATTACACATACGCATGCGACGTGGAAAAATGACGGCGTAATCACATTTCATGTATCAAACAAATTATTGCCTTACAACGTCAGACTCATGTCCGTATCTGAGTCGATCAACTGATTTCAAAACAACATAACGTCATCTTTATAAATTCACACGAAAGTAATCCATTCTTTGACAAATATTAGATTTTTTTTTATCATCAAAAACTAATAAAACGTGTCAGGGTGATCTCGTCTCTATTTGGAGTACTTTATAGATACTATAACAAAATATTTTATATTTTTGATGATCGCGCGCGGTGAGTAAACTACGCCAATTTTAATCTTCCCTAAATTATAGTTACGATATTTAAACGTTTTAATACAAAGTATTTATTGTAAAGAAAACAAAAATCATATTTTTCTACATGTTCACATGTATTAAATTAACGAACATATCATGAAAATCCCACATTAAGTGTTTCAGCGAACAGAATCATTTGCAGAATCGTTCACTCGCGTATAAAGAAACCGATTACGAGCATTTCAAGTGTTTACCTGTGATTCCCTACGCTGCTAAACATCTCGTACTTTCTTGACCCCACCAACATAATTTCACCAATAAACTCGGTATTTCCCCAAAATTTTCGGCACTGCAACTCGGAACTCATTATCTGCGTTTGAATCTCTGGATGAGTTGACACAGTAGTCAACGACCGGCGATCTATGACATTGTAATACACTCGTTCGGAGAAATTACGCATCGATTCCGCCGAATACTTATATCCGACGAATATTTTTCGTTAGTCAGAGTGGCTGAGTAACACTCGCGATATTTACATAGGATTATATATGTGCCCATCGTAAATGGGATATTTTACATAATTAGGTAAAAATCGTTTTGTAAGCGGATTACTTTTGACAAGAACAAAAAAGTGCTCCTTCGGGTATGTACATTTTGGGATTGAGCTAGTATTAAAATTGAAATATATACTCGCATTCAAAATTCGAAAAAAAAAGTTTAACCATGATACTGCAGTATTAAATTTCGAAACGCGCAGTTAAACGATGATGTCACGGCCGTGGAACTTGCAAATTGATATGTCTCCCCAAAAAACGTAAACCTTAAAGAAATCGCGATTTTACTGAAAAAAAGGCAGATTTATAGTTTATTCTTATAACAATAAATCATCATAATTATAAGATTTTGACTAACCCAATTACACATATTCCGCCCGGCGTGTCATAAATTATTTTTATCGTCGTTACGTGTGTGTGTGTATATATATATATATATATACACGCGCGCCGCGGGAAGCGCACAAGTAACACACACGCGCGCCTCTTAATTAGTACAATTTTCGAAAATTGTCAAAACTACTGTTACCACTATATTCTCATGTAAATCTGATAAAAGCGAGCGCGCGCACGGAAGTTTCACAACGTAACTGTAATTTTGTCCCCCCAAAAAAAAACAACAATTTTTTCTAAATAACGTTGATACTACACCGCGCGAGCGAATATGCGTGCTCAGCATTGAAAGCGCTCGCGCGCTCCTATCTTATTTTCAATGATGACTTCAGCATTATATAAAGCGAGTCATTTAATTTTATTTTATTTCTTCGTTTACGATCTCTCCATGGTGAATTAAACAAATGTCGATTGCTTCCCGTGCCGACTACTTATAACGAATTATAAATATTTTGATCGTAAGATTAATTCGACGCGCCTGACATTTTTGACACGTAGAGCTACATAGCGGCCCGTTATTGATTTTTCGCTTCTATAATATACTTTTTGTGCCAAGCGCGCGTGCGGCGGGAATTTAAAGATCCTTTTTTCGCGCTGCACCTATATATACGTATACACGCGAGTGTCGGCATTTCCGTTATGGTTAGAACGAGAACCTGCTGATTTTTTTTTTATTTGATAAAAAAGTATCATCTTTTTTATCCTATTTGCATTACAATACAACCGATGAGATAATTTGTACATGCAAAAAATGCCCTTTTTTTCCGCGACGCACGCAGGCGCATTTCTTTTAATTGCACCGCTATATTATATTACTGAGCGCGCGGTGTGCGCTTATTATTCCGTGTTTTCAGCGCATTCGGAAGAGAAAGTCATTCTTTCGTGGTGAGAACAAATTCCTAACGAAATTTATGGATATAGCTGTTATACACCTACATTCTTGCGTATATTAATGCGAGGATAATAAATTGAACTCCGAATTTAAGCGTTTTAAAAAGCGACTTGGACATTAATGAGACGAGATATCCATTTTACATATATTATATTATACGTTTTCATTTTTGATAAATGTTAAGTCATAAGATTAGAGAGGATTGGTTTTCGTATAAATGTGTTAGAAATGGAAGTTAATTATGCAAATCGAATTTTAATATTAAAAACGGATGCACCACACGATATTTTATTTATTATTACAGAGAAATGAAATGATCAACGCCGAACGAGAACATGATAATTAAAACGGCGTTCAAGTGTGTGAATTATTGATATTATCGGACGTTTCATATATTATGTTTCCAGCATAAGCGCAGGAGAATATTACGTTACGCAAACTGATATTTAATGACTTTTTGTAAATCTGCTGCTAAATTTTCACAGCATGTGGATACGTACAATTGCTAATGGCATATCAAGATGTAAATTATCCGCAATGAAATGAAAAATATGCTACTTGAGTAAAAATAAACCTCGTCTCGTTTGTTTGAGCAAATATTTAAGTTAAAAGCTCAAATATTATATCAATTTCATACCGAGAATAAAAATGTATACAGCTATAATATAGTATTACTACACATTTATATTGACACAATTAAATTTTATAACGGCAGCCACTATGTTGTAAGTGCATTTTGCTGCATTATTATGTACAAACTAGTATCTCTGGTAGAAAATTAAGCATATTTTATAGCTATAACGTGTTAATTAAATGGAAGCATTTTCAGCAAAAATCATAATATTATAATTCATCATAATTTGAAGTGAATATTTACACTTTATGCATAAAGTTGATTGAAAAATAGTTAACTTATGGTTAACATTTCTACCAGAGCTGTATATAATAACTGTGTTTAAACATATTTTATTTAAAATTTTTTACTAAAAGTAACTTGTACATCATAATTTATTATAGTAACTCTGAGACATATATACTAAAATTTCCATAAAAAACATTATTGAAATTTGTATAATAAATTGCTATTTTCAAGATTCTTTTAACATAGTAATATACTATAGTTACTATTATATGATTGATGGACATTTTCATAAAACCTCGAAATATTGCAAGTACCACAAACTTATGACAATACGAAAAAATTTTCTCTGCGTTGAAAATCGGCGCTTTTTTCCCCGAAAGTTTTTCGTCAGGTCTAAACAACTTCATTTGTATGCCAGAGAAATAATCTTGATGCTCGCTCACGTCCCACCCATTCTTAAACATTCACCGCACCTCTCGTCTCGTAAATAAATTTCTCAATTCTTTGCACTATTCCCCCCCTCAATGATTTTGTTTATACAAACTGTAGTCAAACTTTCCATCCAAAACTATAAAAAACAAAAAAGAGAATCCCCAACCTTCGCCTCACCTTTCCACAACAACAACACAACGCCGCGAGCCCCAATCATTCTCCCCCGCCACAATATATATTTGTACACTCTCGTCGAGCCAATCGAATCAATTATAAATAGACCGCCGCCAACCAGCCGCGCATCCAGAAAAAAAAGAAAGCGCCGAATTATTATTGTATATACGCGGAGCTCTCCTTTTTTTTATATCTACACACATATACCGCACCTACATCGCTCGCTCGGTGCTCGGTTCCTCGACCTCTTCTTCTCGCACCTTGACTTTGCCGAAGAAGAAGTACCTACGGTTTCGTTTACAAAGCCGCGCGAGACAGGCAGTCGGATAAAAATGATTTTGCTGCTCGCGCGATGACCGAATCAATATTATTAGCCGTGTATGTGTGCACGTGTGCGGCTCGAATGAGTTACACCGAGCGATCATGATCGAAAGAGAGTGTGTGTGTGTGTGAGTGGCGGGGGATTTAATGCACAAAGGAGGAGGAGTCGTTCTTTTTTCCTCTTCTTTTTGTCTCTCGACTCGATGGGTATGTATATGCCTGCGAGACGGGATTTATTACGATGCGTGATGTCATTGCCGCGGGGTGTGCTGCGATTGGTGGACGCGACGGCTACTCTTTGTCTAGGAACGCTGAGAGATAAGTAGGCAGAGACGTGGTTGGGGTGATAGGAAATCGGTTGGGTTATACGCTTTGTGCGATGTCGGGCAGAGGGTATATGGAGGGAATTACACGGTAGTTTGAAAAGTTGGATGTGATGGATTTAAAAAACTTTTTAATAAGAAATTAAAGCACAGAAAAGTAGTAAAGTTTAAAACTGTATGGTGATAGTACGGACACAATCACAGTGTAATTATTTATCTAGAAACGGTTGAACAATGGTCCCGTATGTATACCATTATCGTTGCTAGAAATTGAACAAAGCAAGTCTGCTTTTTATAACAAATAATATATATTATTTTTCGAGATTAAAAAATTATAATTGTATGGGTATTAAGAATTTTATGTATCCAATTAACATGGACCTGATCATTTTACGGCCTGTTCATAGTATAAGATCCACATGTATAGCACAAATAAGACAATTGATAAGTTCTTGAATATTCCTCAATAATTCGATATACGAATGTAATTGTTTTCTGGCCATTTTTCAGATTGATAAAAAAATATGTTTGTTATTATATATAAATAATACAAATATTTAAGATATTCAATATAACACTTGTTGTATCATCATATAAAATAGAAACCTACAGAGTTCGCTATTTCAAAATATTATCTAACACAGCAGTACAACCAACCAAACAATAACTAATACTCTTAATTAACATCCACCTTCAAAATCATTTTCTACCCATGCGTACAATACTTCTTTGTATACAAAGGTATGAATAAAAAATATTTTTCCCACAAAACGAAACTACTTTTTGCTACCCGTATTATAAACCTTTTTTCTACCACCTGCAATATATAATTACTAGTTCGGAAATCAACCCAACCGTCACGTTATACTGCAGCTCATAAACTTTTTCTCCCGCATACTATTACACAAATTTTTCCAAAGCCAGATCACCAGTACTCACAATCGTTCTCTTTGTTCTGCTTTAAAACAAGAGTGCGACTTGTTACGGCATTTAATATATAAGTTACAAAGAAGAGAACAAATTCTGTTTCTATTGTGTATATATTCTATCATATAACGTCACGCTATATCACCGGGCGCTGGCGCGCGCTATTTCGAAATGTGACTTCATGCGCGGGGCACCGGCGACGGCGATTAAATTTATAAACTCTTGTATCACTTTCAATTTTGGAATTATTAAAGACGAGCGAGCGAAGGTGGGCACGTATATACCAGCCGGCAAAGCGAACGCGAGACGCGAAGAGCGAGTTGAATAAACAATGCTTTAAATTAAAGCTTTTAGCCGTGCCCGTTGTTGAGTTATATATATGAACGTGTTTCGCTTTTTTCTTTATTTTTGTTGAAAAGGCTTTGGAATGTATTTCACGAAGAAATTTTTGACTCGAAGAGAAATATGTACTTTTCGACGGTATTTTTTAAACGAATTCTTATGTGTGTTCGATATATAATTTTGGAATTTATATGAGGGAGCCGATACACATAATTGCACAGCCTCGAGCCGCAAATGATTCAATTTTTATTATTCCCTGTGCGCTTTATAATCAATTTATACTCAATTTTCATCAAAGTCATTATGAAGAATTTCAGAGCGCGCGCTTCCGTGGCGCTTATTACATTTAATAGTGTATTATCATTTAAAATCCTCGTTTTCCTGAATATATAATCCTTATAAGTGCATCCTACAAAAGCTACATATTACACTTAAAAAGAACTTTCACTTCATTATCATGTATATTAACCATAAACAATTTAAACAACAAAAAATAAAATCACAACCCATCATCCTCATTGTCCCTCCACACCCGCCGTCATAAATCACCATACCATCAGCAGCACAGCACCGAACAACATAAACACAGGTCTCGAGTTAACCCGCGACATTTTTCGCGTGTGTGGGCGTTTTCGCCAGGGCCGACAACTGCGACGTTATTCTATACGCGTGCGAACGCGGGGAGAGAGAGAGGGACAGCATATATATCGGTAAGTATAATGGAACAGAGAGAGAGAGGAGATTTCGATCGCGAGTGGGTATAATATATATAGTCGACGATGACGTGATGCGCCGCGCGCGTGTGCGAGTATAGGGAAAAAGAGCCTTATGTAATTGTTATTATTAATAATGGTAAGTAAGTGGACGAAGAGGAGAGCTGTATGTGTATGTGTGATTGTTATGGCGAGTGGTATGGAAAGGCGGAAAAGTTTTAGGCAGATGTCGTGATTGACGCACGGCTATATAGGTATAGGTCAGAATTATATGTGTAACGAATTCACGGCACGAGTGGAAATCTTCGTTGTTAGAGAGATCTTTGAATAATTTATTACAGTGTGGGGTCTCGACAAATAGAAGTGCCGTGCGTCGATAACTTCTATCGTATAAATTACTTTTTTAAAAGAAGTATAATATAACAAACCGAGTATACATAATAGGAACCCTAAATAAAGGTAACGCCGCGTCATCTTTATTTAACAATTTTTCTATATAGAAAGTCAAACATCTCAATCCCGGATTTTCCACACCGCTCCCATATCCCTCCACCATCCGTCAGTGTACTTCCGTCACACACGCCGCCGTCGTCGCCGAAAATGTAAATGTCCAACCCGCATATACCTATATATATAATATATTTGTTTTGCTTGTAATCGCATTCATCAAGTCTCTAGCGCGCGAGGGGAAACACTTTGAGAAAGTGCCAATACGGTGGCGGCCGCGGCGCGGTATATTTTGGAAGCGGAGACGAATTTTAAAATTAAAGCTGAGCGTGTGCTGTCTCGCGCGCGTTATATAGTGTTGTAGTATAACGTCAATGAGCGTTGGTTCATATGTTGCATTTTTTATGTGGGTGCCAATTTTTCGGCATTTTTCTAGATATCGTTCGCTACGAGGATGCGCGGTATTTTGGTATTTTACGGTTAAGCTTTGTTGTATTGCTGATTGGGTTGAGGATTTATATAATTCATTTATATATACAGAAACTGACGCTTCTATAACAAATAGATGATATGGCATAGGATTCAATCACGTGATATAACAGTCGTCTATTCGTTCTATTACAGTGTTATACTACGCTACGCTACGTTTACTTCTATTTTCTGATAGCAGTATTAAATTCTTTTTGATTATCAATTTTTTCTCTTTTGACGTACATCGTGTGAACGAAGCAATGTGATGAAA